>SOZL01001384.1:0-30843 GCA_009733165.1 Naja naja
TTGTTTATTTATTTATTTATTTATTAATGAGACTTGTATGCGCCCCATCTCCGAAGACTTCGGTGGCTCACAAATAAAACAAGGAAACAATAAATAATTAAAAGAATTAAACTAACAAGCCCCATTAAGATACAATTACATAAATACATATAAAACTATAATAAACCATCCCCAAAGGGTCACAGCCGGCTTGGTTAAATAACCAGGTCTTCAATTCCGGCGAGGCCGAGGAGGTCAGGGCCAGGCGGAGCCCAGGCTGATTCCAGAGGTCAGGGGCATAATAGAATAGGCTCTCGTGTGGGGACCGCCAACCGGCATTGGCCAGCCGGCCAGGACCAGGTGCCTATGTGATCGCACAGAGGCGGTTAGTACTTGATGTCGGCAGGAGTGCTCCCTTAAATATTGCGGACCCATGTCATGAAGGACTTTGTATGTTAATGTTAACACCTTGAATCTCACCGGAGCACAACCGGCAGCCAATGCAGACAGCGCAGGAGGGTAACATGGGAGAACGGGAAACTCCATCACCACCAGCGCGCGCATTTTGCACCAGCTGCAATCTCGGATAGTATGCAAGGGTAGTCCTAAATAGAGAGCGTTGCAGTAGGAGTCTGGAGATAACAAGGGCATGAGTAACCGTGCGCGGGGCATGCGGTCCAGAAAAGTTTGGCGAAAGCGGAGCTGGGCAAAAGCCCCCTGGCGGGCCCCCACCTGCTCCTCCAATGAAGCCGTGCATCCAGGAGGACCCCCAGATTCAGCGCCCTATCCACAGGGGGCAACACCACTCCCCTATGGTTAACGATGGATAATCCTGACTGGGCGCGATGCGATGCGCACAGCCACTCAGTCTTGGCGGGTTGAGGCGAAGCATGTTTCCGTTCATCCAGATCCGTACCGCATCCAAGCACTGGGTCATCAGGGAGAGGGCATCACCGATCTGGTTCGGGTGAAATATACAGCTGAGTATCATCTGCATATTGATGAAAACTCACCCGAAACCGGATGATCTCACCCAGCGGCTTCATATAGATGTTAAATAGCAGGGGAGAGGACCGACCCTGAGGGACCCACAAGAGAGCACCCTCGAGGTGGACCTCTGTCCCCGCCAGTACCGACTGCGACCGCCCGAGAGGTAGGAGGTGAACCACTGAAGTACAGTGCCCCTATACCCAACCCCTGGTGTGAAGGATACCATGGTCGATGGTATCAAAAGCAGCTGAGAGGTCTAATAGGACCAGGACAGAGGAAAAACCCTGTCCGGGCCCTCCAGAGATCATCCATCAGTGCGACCAATGCCGTCTCCGTGCTGTAACCAGGGCCGGAAGCCCGATTGATCTGGATCCAGGTAGTCCGTTCATCCAGGAAAAGTGGAAACTGCGAGCCACCACACTCTCAACAACCTTAGCTAAAAGCGAAGGTTGGAGACTGGACGAAAGTTGTCTAACTGCGGCGGGTCAGGGCAGGCTTCTTCAGGAGGTCTCACCACGCCTCCTTCAAGGCGGCGGAAAGACACCCTCCCTTAGCGAGCGTTGACAACTGCCGAGAGCCAGCCGCAGGTGACCTCCCTGGCGGCATAAGCTAACCAGGAGGGACCGGGTCCAACAAACATGTGGTGGAACTCAGGCGCGCATAATCCCGTCCACTTCATCCTCAGAAACAGGATCGAACTCATCCCAAATCACACTGGCCAGACTACTTGCATCCCGATCCTCAGACCACTGCAAATCAGAGGACAACCGCTCCGATTGAGCGATCTTATCCGACAGATATTGGCCAAACTCCTCAGCTCTTCCCGCAATGGTCCGCTCCCTCCCTGAACGAAGGAGGCGGGTAACCCGAAACAGAGGCGGCTGGCGGTTATCTGCGGGCCTATGAGAGTGGAGAGATAAGCCCTTCTCGCCACTCTCATAGCAACCAGGTAAGTCCTAACATGGGCTCTTAGCTGGGCTCGATCGGCCTGGGCGGGTGGACCTCCACCTGCTCTCTAAGCCCCTCCGGCGACGTTTCATCTCCCGGAGCTCCTCCGTATACCAAGGCCAGGGATCCAGCGTGTGAGGGGTGCGCATGGGGACAACCCTGTCGAGGGCATCCGGCCTGTTGCCAAGCAACCACCAGATCCTCGACAGAGCTGTGGGCAAGGGAAGGGGAAAAACCCCAGTTCTGCCTGGAACGCTCGGGTCCATAAAGTCTGGGGAACCACCTAAGTGGCTCCTCTCCCCAGCAGTGGGGCGGCCTGTTGGAAGACCAGCCGTGGGAGATAGTGATCAGACCATGGAGCGGGCAGAGCTGTAGAAATAGCTTGCCCTCTGTCCTCCGCCACTGCTCAGAGACAAAAACGAGGTCAGAGTATTTCCCCCTCATGGGTAGGGCCCTGAATTAATTGGGTCAGGCCCATGGTTTCCATAGTCGCCATGAATTCCTGGGCCAATCCCGACGTACCCCCAGGGAAGGCAGGTTGAAGTCCCCAGAACTACAAGACTGGGAACTCCACAGCTCCATCTGGTTGGGAGTATCTCCCCTTCCTGACTCTGACCTCCACTCCCAACCTGGAGAGATCATCCTGCAATGCAACGAAGGGGCCGTTATCATGTTCTACGTCACCCTCAGCTATATGGGCTTCCTGGCTGCCATCTGCTTCACGGTGGCTTTCTTGGCCAGGAATCTGCCCGGGGCCTTCAATGAAGCCAAGCTGATCACCTTCAGCATGCTGGTCTTCTGCAGTGTCTGGGTGACCTTTGTGCCCACCTACCTGAGCACCAAAGGGAAATACATGGTGGCTGTGCAGATCTTCTCCATCCTGGCCTCCAGTGCTGGGCTGCTGGGCTGCATCTTCATCCCCAAGTGCTACATTATTCTTCTGAGGCCAGAGCTGAACACAAAGGAGCACCTCACAGCCAGAACAAATGTAAAATGTAACACATCACACCATGATATTTAAAGAATTGTAAAAGTTCTTTTATTTGAAAGAATATATTAATTATTTCCACTTAGAAAATATGCAGGAGTCAAAGAATAATATATGTATATGTTTTAAAATGGGAAATGGTTGAATGACTGGAATTCTTGTATTTTCCTATTCATCCCAATAAATCTAGCTAAAGAGAACCCTGTGAAAGTCACTCAGTGGAATTTAATATTTGGCAACAAGAACCAGGCAGCTTATGGCAAATTATTTGAGCAATTATTCCTACTGTCTGTGGCTGAAAGTATAGATGAGTGAGAAAGAGATGGTAGGAAAAGAGGGAAGATGCTCCAAGAGTTGTAGGATATTCTTCTTGAGAACCGTCGCCCTTCACACCAAGGGGGGGCATCCCTGAAGGCTCTCTTGCTTTTCTTAACTGGCTTGCAAAGATCCACTGAGCAAGGCGGAAGGAATAGGGGCTTGTGGAAGGTGTGGGGTTCCCAATTTTTTATTTATTTATTTATTTATTTATTTATTTATTTATTTATTTATTTGACTTATATGCGCCCCCTCCCAAAGGACTCGGGGCAGCTCACAGATTAAAGAAATACAACAATAAATTACCTAAAACCATATTAAACAAACTAAGCCGAATTAACATTAAAACCCCAAAATTAAAATCAAAAGCTCAAGGAGTCAGCATAGCCCAGATTGTAAAAACAGCCAGGTTTTTAACTCATGGGCGGAAGGTACGGAGATCAGGAGCAAGCCGGAGCTCCAGCGGAGAAGATTCCATAAAGAGGGGGCCGACACAGAATAGGCTCTCCCCGAGTCCCCGCCAAGCGACATTGAGTCGGGACGGCACCCTGAGGAGGCCCTGTCTATCGCCCGTGCGGGCGGTTGGTACTGAAACTGGGAGGTATGCACAACCACTCTGTCTTGGCTGGATTGAGTCGGAGCAAGTTCCTGTCCATCCAGATCCGCACCGCTTCCAAACAACGGGACATCACGGAGAGAGCATCACTGATGTGGTCGGGTGGAGATATATAACTGCGTATCATCAGCATACTGATGATAACTCACCCGAAACCATGGATGATCTCCCCAGCGGCTTCATATAAATGTTGAACAAGAGAGGCGAGAGAACTGACCCTGAGGTACCCCACAAGTGAGAGACCTCGGTCGATCTCTGCCCCCCTGCCAACACTGTTTGCGAGCTTCCGAGAGGTAGGAAGAGAACAACCCAAGCCAATATGGCTCACAAAAGCGGTGATGTCACCCGTTCACCTGCCTGTCAGCTGAGCAGCACCTCCTGGTCTTCCTACAAGGGGATGGGGCCCTTCTTGTGGGTGCTGAGGAAACACCCCTCCCGGGGCTGATCTCCCTTGCCCACCTGCGGCTCTCTCCGAAGGGAGATCTGGTCTTTCGTTTCCCTTTGGGTCTTGGGCTCCCATTTTCACAGGCAGGGAATCCAGGCATCTCTGCTGTAGCTTCAGAGCAACTAACCGATACACAGAATACATTTCATCTCCGATTCTTCTGCGCTGGCTTTGAAGCCCTTTGGGTCAGAATCAGAAGTGATTCCTGGACCCTTTCCTAATGGGGCAGAGCCAGACCCTTCCAGGAAGCCATGGAGCCCAGCCTGAAGCTTGTGCGGGACAGAAGCTGCTCACTCTCCCTCCTCAGGTGGCCTAGTGGTCAAAGAAGCAGCCTAGAACCTGAGAGATACTGGGTTCGAATCCCACCTCTGGCATGAAAGTCGGCTGGGGGCTCTGGGCCAATCCCTGATCCCAGAAGTGAACTGCCAGCCTTTGTGCACCTGATCAAGATACAACCACCTGTTCTAAGATGGATTAATAAGAGCAACGACTGAATCCCACTGTCTTTGCTTCTCTGGATCTGGATCTTCCCAAATCTGGACTGAAGGTTTCCCTCTGGGAGAGGCAGAAGAAGGACAGAAGGACACCATGGTGGGGCTCTCCTTTGCCAACACAGCCACACCAGCCATGGACCAGCAACACACACACACACACACTGACCTTCACCTTCTTCCCCGCTGCCCAACACCCCCACTTCTATTGGGAGAGCAGCCACAGCATGCAGCCCCCACCTGCATCACCCCTTCTACCTCCCACCCATGGAGGATCCACCACACTCTGCTGCCAATCAACTATCTGTCCCCCATTTGCTCAATATTTGGCATCTAGGAAAATGTGCAACTCTACTCACTCCTGTGCTTACACGTTGCCTGGAGCCTGTGAAGGTCTGGATGGGGAGGAACTATCCCAACCCTAACAAAAGATGTGTTGCCCACCTGGATCTGGACAAGTGTCGCCTTCTGCCTCTTCCCCCAAGGGAGACCAAACCTCGCCTTCTCCAGATGTTGCTGCCCATAGTCGGTCTGAAGCCTGGATGACTCTGTCAGCCACTTCCATCTTAGTGAAGGACAGCCCTGCCTTGGTGGCCCTTTCATCACTCTCTGCAAAGAGGGAGCTGCACACAAGGGCACACAAGGGGGATGGGGAGGGGCAGCTCAAAGGGCCCAGAAGGAAACCTTCCAGCAGAGAAGATGGGAAGATGAATGACAACAGGATAACAGAGTTGGAAGGGGCCTTGGAGGTCATCTAGTCTGACCCCCTCCCTGCCCAAGCAGGAGACCCTACACAGTTTCTGACAGGTGGCAGTCCAGTCTCTTCCTGAAAGCTTCCAGGGATGAAGCTCCCACAAATTCCGAAGGCAACTTCTGTTGTTCCATGGGTTGATGGTTCTCCCTGTCAGGAAATTGCTCCTTATTTCCAGGTTGAATCTCTCCTTGATCCGTTTCCATCCATTATTCCTTGTCTGGCCTTCAGGTGCCTTGGAGAATAGCTTGACCCCCTCCTGTCTGTGGCAGCCCCTCAAATATTGGAAGACTGCTATCCTGTCTCCCCTGATCCTTCTCTTCCCTAGACTAACCAGGCCCAGTTCCTGCAACCGTTCATCGTAGGTTTTAGTCAGGTTGAGTCTCTCCTTGATCAGTTTCCATCTGTTGTCCCTTGTCTGGAATATGACCAGGATGCAGAGAAGGGAAGGGAAGGGAAGGAAGGGAAGGAAGAGAAGAGAAGAGAAGAGAAGAGAAGAGAAGAGAAAGAGAAGAGAAAGGGGATTCAGATACTTCTCTGACTCACCCCTCACCCTTACAGATCTGTGCCCTGTTTAGGAGGTCTTCCTTGTTTAATCACATTGTTAAAGCTGGCATTTTCTTCAAAGGCAGGAATTGTTGGAAGATGAGAAAATGGGGGGTGGGATTGATTGGTGCCAGAAGGCAGCTTGTCCTCCATGGGTGAGAGATTGAAGGGGCACCCACAGGGGAGGACTGCATGCTCCTCCTCCTCTCCAAAGTGGGGCGAGGGGTTTGGCCAATGTGGGACAATAGTCATTCTTAAATAATTCAATTGCTCTCTTTGTGGCTCTGGAAGAATCAGAAGGGGAGATGTGGATCCCAACCAACAACCAAAGAGTCTTACTTAACAAAAAGGGCCACTGCTTTGATGTCAGGAAAGTCTCACTCTGAAAACATTCCACCATTTTGGGGCAGTCTGGGAGGGGGAAGAGGGTCAAAAGGCCTCTGCCATAGGTATCTTTGGAAAAACCCCGGTTCCAGGAGACCTTCTCCTAGGTGTGTAGACGTAGGACTCAAAGTGTCAGGAGCCAGGCATTCGTGAATTTCTCTCTGGTATTTTGAGGGATGGTTTTTCATTATTCCAGGAGTGGCTGGACGGGATCTCATTGGTTTAGGAAATCAGGTTCTAAGCCGTTTAAAGAGATAATTTGCCTAGACCTCACTTAGTCAGGGCTGCTGCTGTCTGAACATTCCTCACCTCCTCAGTCGTTCCCTGAAGATCTTCAGGATTTATTTTTTATTTATTTGATTTGTCAAGCGATTACAAGATAACAGGTATAAGTATAAGCGTAGTTATGAATACATGAGATGGATATATATAAGAAAAATAAAAAGCAACAATAGGACAGGGACGGTAGGCACGTTGGTGTGCTTATGCATGCCCCTACAGGCCTCTTAGGAAAGGGGTGAGGTCAATAGTAGACAGTCTAAGGTTAAAGTTTTTGGGGTTTGGGGAAGAAACCACAGAGTCAGGTAGAGTCTTCCAGACATCGACCACTCTGTGCCTGAAGTGACATTTCCTGCCATCAAGTTTGGTTTTCTCCTCTGTCAGGCTGAGGTTCTCCCTTCACAGTTGTTCTAGTTCTCCTTTTATTGCAACTTGTTCCTTGACCACGTCTTGAAATAGCATCGAATTTCTGTAGATTATGAAGAACAGACAGAAATTAGCCCTCTCATGATAGAGAGAGAGAGAGAGAGAGAGAGAGAGATAGATATAAATAGGTATAGATAGAGATAGATATAACCCTAACCCTAACCAGTAGCAGCCCACCCCTGCTTCTCAATCTTTCTCACCTCTCCAGTTGGTCCTTCCTTTTCTGATTTTCATTGAAATATCTGCTTTGGCCCCCATGGATCCCTTTGCTCCTCCTTCCGGCCGTCCCTCTTCCCTGTCCAGAATGGGAGCCCCCATCATGGCCAACTCAGCGATCTCTCTCCTAGGGGGATCCTTTCCCACTCGATCCCATGGTGACCAGGAGATATCGGAGGCTCCTTGGGATCCCCAGGAAGGGATCCCACAGCAAAGGTGGCAGGAAGGACGCGGGAGCATCTCCAGGGCCATCACGGAGGAGGAGCAGGAGACCGGAAGAGACGCTGCTTCTCCTTTCGCAGCTGGTGGGAAACAGGGAAGGTCTGGATGTCCTCTTGGACCCCACAGAGGGTTTCCCAACTCTGTGCCTCACTTTCCCCATTGCTCTGGTGAGGTCAGGGAAAGCCTCCTTAGGACTCCTCCGGACACTCTCAGATGGACTGGAAAAGAGGAATTTCTTTCTAATTTTCTTCTTCTAATTTATTTATTTTTTCTACAATTCTAATTTTTCATTCACAGGGAGATTTTAAGGGAAGGCTGGACAGCACCCTGTCTGAAATGGAATAGGGTCTCCTGCTTGAGCAGGGGGGTGGACTAGAAGACCTCCAGGGTCCCTTCCAGCTCTATTCTGATTCAAAATTGACTCATAAAATCTTCCCTCTGCAGGCAGCTTTGTGTATAAACCACCTGAAAGTATGGAATATCAGGGACAGTTTGGATTCCTTGAAACCCATTAGATTCAAGCCAGCAGATCCAGGGAAGGGCTGGAGGGCAGAGGGGACTTTGAACATCTCCATTGGCTCCCAGACTGACTCCAGCTATCTCAAGCCAAGAGGAGCCCCCCACGACCCTCTCTCCTCTCCCGAAAGGCTTTTGGGGTATCTGTCCACTTCCCTGGGCACAAGATGACCGCTGAGTTTGACTCTGTCCAGGCTTCAGACATTCAGCCGGAAATGGAGTTCCCCACCAGGGTTTCCAAAGCCAGCCAGAGCCCCTGTGGATCCCCCTGCAAGACCCCCAGAGTGGACAAATCTCCCACTTGCTTTTCTCCCAGAGATTCTCTCCTTTCTCCTTTAGATCATGATCCATCTGATCTCTGTCTGTCTCTGGAATTGGAGACTGTTCCTGGCCAGCCTCCCCTCTTCTTTCCCTGTGCTGGTTACTGTGCTCCTTGGATTCACATGTGGGGCTGTTTCTCTTCCCACCTGGGAGGAAAAGTATTTCCAGGATCCCCTCCAATTTCACACCCTCCCTCTCTTTCTCAGCCTGTGGGGCCCCAGTGGGGCCCCAGTGGGGCATCAGACCCCTCCCAGCCCTGGGCCACAGTGGGTTTCTCTGTCTCTTGGGGAAAGATTCCTTCCCCAATCAGAGTCTGCCTGAGCCCCATCATCCACTTCCCTCTCTGCCTGGGATCAATCCTCCATTCAGACAAAGGAAAAAGGGAGTTTTGACAGAGCTTCTGCCAAGTCTCTGTTCTTCAACCCAGGAAGGTCACACTGGCCCCTCCAAAGCCAAATTTCCCCCTAGTTCTTGGACCCCTCCAGCCATCGCTCGGCTGAGGTCGCACGAGGGCCAGGGTGGCTGAGAATCAGGATAGAAGATGCCACATAGACTCAACAAAGCTCCCCACCAAAACAGACCTTCAGACACAGGTTGTGGCCTCACACACAAGCAGTCTTAAACGGAGCCTTTATGGGGCATCAGGAAGGAACATGGGATCAACCTCAGGCAAGACTGAGTGGCTGTGCATACCAGCATCTTGGGTCCAAGAAATTCCATCTTTGGTCATGGGGGGAGAGGTGTTGCCCCCCGTGGATAGGATGCGCAACTTTGGTGTCCTCCTGGACGCACGGCTCAATATGGAGGAGGAGGTGGGAGCCGTCACCAGGGGGGCTTTTGCCCAGGTTCACCTGTTGCGGCAGTTATGCCCCTAGTTGGACTGAGATTTCCTACGCATGGTCACCAATGCACTCGTTGCCTCCCATCTTGACTACTGCAATGCTCTCTATTTGGGGCTGCCGTTGTGGACTATACGGAGGCTTCAGCTAGTGCAAAATGCGGTCATGCGGGCAGTGATGGGAGCGGCCCAATTCTCCCATGTGACACCCCTCCTGCATGGTCTGCATTGGTTGCGGTTGCCCTCCGTATAAGATTCAAGGTGCTGGTGTTAACCTATAATGCCCTTCATGGCTTGGGTCCAGGGTACTTTCAGGAGCGCCTCCTACCAGCTTCGAGGTCCAATCCCCCAGTATGCTCCCACAAGCAGGCCCTCCTGAGGGTGCCGTCGGCCAGACAATGTTGGTTGGCATTCCCTGGGAGGGCCTTCTCTGTGGGGGCGCCACCCTCTGGAACCAGCTGACCCTGGGGCTGCGGTTGGCCCCTGTCCTACTTTCCTTCTGCCGCGATCTAAAGACCTGGCTGTTTTTACAGGCTGGCCTGGATTGAGAGGGATTGGGGATTTTAAATGGGGCATTTTAGTATTTTATAATATATTTGGATTGGATAAGATTTTGGATGATGTCTTTATGTATTTTGTATATATATCTCTGTGTGAGCTGCCCCGCGTCCTCCCCGGAGATAGGGCGGCATATAAATCTAAATATAATAATAATAATAATAATAATAATAATAATAATAATAATAATAATAATAACCTCACAACCCTCACCCTGTAGGGGTGCCCTAGCTGTTGTCCCTGTTGGCAGATGGAAGATTGTGAATCCCACTCCTGACACCAGTTTCTGTGTAATCAAATGCAGGACCCAAACACCCCAATAATCAAAGCTCACTGGTGGAATTATTCATTTAGTGTCCACTGGAGCAATTTCCCTCTAGAAAACGGCAGGACAGATTCCCACAGACAAAAGGAGACACTCCTATTTATACATTTGGGGAAAGGAGAACAAAATGAAAACCATCAATATGAATATCTAATAGATGATATAATCGAGAATATTCATAATTAGCACACCTCAAGATACTTTCATGCCCACCTGCTTTTATCATCCTCAAGAGATATTGTCTAAATAAAATGTAGCACGTGCATTAACTCTTTATTTATATCTTGGTAACACATTCTCATTCCTCCAAGAAATTGGTTTCCTCACATTCTTCCAGACACTCTTTATTTATCTGAATAAAAATCATTGCCCCACTCATGTATGGAAAATAGTTTGGAGGTGAAATTCCTCTCTCTCACTTCTCTACATTTCTTCTGGTCGTAAGCTGATCCTTTGTGTTTAGCTCTGGCCTCAGAAGGATAATGTAGGACTTGGGGATGAAGATGCAGCCCAGCAGACCAGCACTGGATGCCAGGATGGAGAAGACCTGCACAGCCACCGTGTATTTCCCTTTGGTGCTCAGGTAGGTGGGCACAAAAGTCACCCAGACACTGCAGAAGACCAGCATGCTGAAGGTGATCAGCTTGGCTTCGTTGAAGGCCCCAGGCAGATTCCTGGCCAGGAAAGCCACCGTGAAGCAGATGGCAGCCAGAAAGCCCATGTAGCTGAAGGTGATGTAGAACAGGACAACAGCCCCTTCGTTGCATTGCAGGATGATCTCTCCAGGCTGGGAATGGAGGTCAGACTCAGGGAAGGGGGGAGAAACTCCTAGCCAGATGGAGCAGATGATCACTTGGACAGCAGAAGAAGAAAGGATGATGGAGTTGGCCAAGCTCTTCCCCAACCATCTCTTTACTCGGTTCCCTGGTTTGGTGGCCAGGAAAGCCAGCACCACCGTGATGGTTTTGGCCAAGAGAGAAGAAACGGCGACAGAGAAGATGATGCTAAAAACCGTTTGTCGGAGAAGACAGGTGGCTTTCCTTGGTTGACCAATGAAGAGAGCAGAAGACAAGAAGCAAAGCAGGAGGGAGACAAGGAAGATGAAGGAGAGGTCCCGATTGTTGGCTTTAACAAGGGGAGTTTCTCGGTATTTAATGAAGATGATTAAAACAAGGCCTGTGGTTAGGAAGAAGAGCAGGGCAAAAGAGACCAGGATGATGCCCAGAAGTTCTTCATAAGACAGGAAGGTTATAACTTTGGGGATACATTGGATTCTCTCCTCATTTGGGTATTTATCATCTGGACACTTGGTGCATTTTTCTGTATCTGAGAAAGCGAAAAGGCAATATTACTTTAATATTTTGTGCTTTTATCTTACAAGAAATACCTTCTTTGGATAACAGCTGATACCTCGGGCATTTTTCAAAAGTATTTCTTAATGATTTCATTAAAAGAGCAAAAGGGAAGTTCTAGGATGGTAATTATTTCCAGTGTAATGTGTAGAATCTTCATAGGAACCTATGTTATTAGAAGTTAACAATCAATCATATAATATGTTTGGGCAAACATCCTGAGTCTTGCCACATGGCAGTTAATATACTGGACTTGGAGGATACCTACAGTATCTTGAAACAACTGGAAGCAATCTGGAATTAAGAAGAAATTTCCTATCAGTGAGAACAATTAATCAGTGGAACAGAAGTTGCCTTCAGAGGTTTGGGGTTCTTCAACATTGGAGGTTTTTAAGAAGAGATTGGACAGACACTTGCCTGAAATGGTATAGCTTCTTCTGCTTGATCAGAAGCCAGACTAGAAGACCTCCAAGGTCCCTTCCAGCTCTATTCTGATTGACTGATTCATCCACATGACTGGCAGACTATTTGTGTAATGAGTTCCCCCCAGAACTATCCACAGCACCACATTATGGACCAGGGACACCTTCTCAGGGATCCCCAAGGGGAGGCCAATAAACAGGGAATTGCAAGGTCTTTCAGAAGGTGGACCTAAAACAATTCACCAAGTTCCAAAGAACTCAGGTGTTCCTAGAAAGGTGAACTTAGCAGCACCTATCCAGACTAAAAAGCAGAAGAGGTATTTTCTCTGCTGTTAGTAAAGCTAGCCCAGTCTGCCACCCATTCCTCCCATCTCTTCCCAGCCCCTCCTTCAAAGTTTTTTTTAAATTTACTTCCTTTTAGATCAGAAATTGTGCACTTTCATGAAAATGTTCTGGATGGATCCAGTTCCACCACGCCTTCCTTTCCTCTGTTGTCGCCCACCTTCCTGAGTGGAGAAGGTCCCCTCTGGACAAGGAACACAG
Organism: Naja naja; assembly: GCA_009733165.1. Taxonomy (NCBI): domain Eukaryota; kingdom Metazoa; phylum Chordata; class Lepidosauria; order Squamata; family Elapidae; genus Naja; species Naja naja. Next base: position 12,472 of record SOZL01001384.1, read on the forward strand.
TCGTAGCAGCAAACTGGCTCTCCTTCTCGAGCCCTCTTGACAAATCCAGGATGACAACTTTCTACACATCTGGACTGAGGCAGAGACTGAGGAGAAAAATAAGGAATGCCAAAGAAAATGTGTTTAGGACTCTCCAGCCATGGAAAATGGATGGAGAAATGGATGGAGACAAGTAGCCTCTGGTCTTCACTGAGGTAAATAAGAAATCTCTGACTACTTCTAAACAGATGCAGGAGGTAGAACAACTGGCAGATCCTTCATTTAGTTCAGGGGTGGGATGCTACCGGTTGGGCCCGGTTCTATAAAACCATTTGCTCTGAAGAGCATTAGACACTGAACAGGTTTGCTGCAACAACCTTTTGTTCATCTGTTTAGCCTACCCGCCTGCCTTGGCTGTTCTTTATTTCCTGCTTTTTCAACCTCAGCTGCTTTGTGGCACAGCTGAGGTTGAAAAGCAGGAAAGAAGAGGCTTTTCAAATGCTGCACACCCACACACAGCTTGTCAGCTGTCTGGGCGGCACAGCTGTGGTTTTTTGGAAAAGCTGTGTGCGCACACGCAAAACAGACTCTCACCAAACTGGTAATAACACTGGTTAATCCCACCACTGATTTAGTTCCTCCCTTTTGCTTTTGGAATTTAACAATACAATTTAAGTACTTGACTATCTGATAAAGTCTGGAAGGATGGAATTGAAAAAAGATTTAAGTATGATGATGTAGTCATATTAAAACTGAGAATAAAGTTTACTGTAAAAGATTTAGGAAACTTTCATTCCATTAGATTTTTTAATATGAAATTAAACTGTGATGAGGAAAGAAACCTCTGATCAGTAAGATCTTGGAAGATTTCATTGCAAAGCCACTCCACTGAGGTCCTGTCTCTTGAAGAACTTCCATTAGAAGATACCAACTGGCATGGAAGCCCAACCACCCTGGAGACTTTAGGCTTGGCCCACTGGAAATGGGACCTCAGGCTTTGGAAAACAGAGAAAAGACACCAAAATTTCTCCCACCTTATTGAGCAACTTTAGCCATGAAAAAACATCTTGTTTGATAGAAAGTTTCTGTCTTTCAAAATTCGCCACAGTCTCTCTCCTGAAATGCTCCTTGGGAAGAACCAAGAAGACATTGATCATCACATCTGCTGTTATCTCTCCATTTTGGTCCAAGTAGAGTTTCATGTAGGAAATATTCCAAAATTCATTCTTCTCCAGAAAGCGATGAAACTAGAATGGGAACATCCGGAATTTGAAGATGAGAAAACTTGGTTTCTTATCCCACATTAAATCTTTCTTCTACAATTGTCTAATCTCCAAATACGTTTAATTAGGATACAAATACTGCCATTAGCTTTGTAAGTGAAACAAACAATTTTGTGCTGTGATTAGAGACCTGAGGGATGGTATGATGACTATGTGGATAAAAACTGTCTTCAAAATGATACTCAAATAATTTTGAATTTTTTGAAATCTCTCCTATGAAACCTGAAGGTGATGGATAACAATTTGCCATTGGTCATCAATTTTTCTATATTGTCATTAATACGGCAATTAATACGATCTTAGAGTAAGCTAATTTGATGTGATTTAAGGAATATAAATTCTTTAAACTTGCAAGTCTTGTTTGAAGCTTTATTTTAAAAGTTTGATAAAATAACAATGGTTTTAACTCAACTTAAACGTGATAATCAGAAGCAAGCAACAATTGTTGAATCAGATGGATTTGATGGAAGGATGGTGGGATGGACTGGAACATAATTTGCAGCTGGCACCCCTGAAGGCGGAGTCTGGTTGGAAGTCAGGCAGATGGCTGGAGAGGCCATAGATCCTGAAGACTCACAGTGGACAGAACGGATGACGGATGAAATCAATTCTTTCCAGAAGATTGAGGGAGATGGGGGGAATGGACTTGTCACATTAAACTGGAAAACAAGTCTTAAGAGGCATCATGTTTCAATTTACAGGAGGTCCTATGACTTTGGGGTATGGAAAGCAATTGTTGAGAAAGATCCTAATTACAATTTTAAGGAAATGCATTATTATTAAGAATCAAAAAGTTGTTTAACTCTGGACAGATTCTGGATGGGTCAGAGGTAATAATTGCGATGGTCTGTGGTAGGTAAGAAGCCCCTGTAAATTTTCTGTGAGTTAAATACAATAGCAGATAACAGACAGTTTTGAAGATTTGAAATTTAATTTTATTGTTGGATTGCCTGTTATCTACATTTTTATATACAGCAGATAGCTGACAAGTCAAGTTGTTGTAAATAGAATTGTAGTTTATAATTGTGAGCCTATTTTGCAAGGGGAGAAACTATTATTGTTGTATTATCTTCAACTGGGGGGACAATATGCACGTTTTGTCTGTTTCTAATGCACAATTTAAAAAAAACGTTTTGTCTTGTTTTGTCTTGTCTTTGTAATAGTTTTATTTTCCAAAACTTGTATTTTTCCTTTTTGAATAAAATAAAATTTAATAATAGGAACATAAAGTTTCCAGAAACAATATTTATGATTAGCACACAAGTAAAAAGCAATAGAAAATTTTCTGATTTTTAGCAACTAAGACTTGACTAACAATAGAGTCTCATATAAGAACATGAATGATGGACTGGAAGAAAGATGAGGGATACTAAAGTTGATATGTATGTTTGTGAAAATGCTCTCAAATCGTAGCTAACTGGAAACGGAATCAGAGTCAACAGGTGAGGCTCATGGAAAGAAGGCAAATGCAGCCATAATGATCTCAGGAAGTGAACGTTCTCATTTGGGGAGACCCCAACTCAAGGAGCAGGTCCCCTTGCAGGCACCACACTTGGAGGAGAATTTCCAAAAAATCTACATCAACACATAAGCCAAGGAAGAGCTCAAAGGAGCTGCTCTTAGCCTGGAGGAAAGACCACAAGGAAAAGAGCTGAAGATCAGGAGGAATCTGGGAGCCCCTTTTCCAACTGACGCAATCTCTCGGTTGGAGAAGGGAGGATATAGCCCTCTTCCAATTACTGACACACGTTACACACGAGAGCGAAGATCTGCTCACTATTATTCCAGAGTGTCAATCAGGGAAAAGTGAATTCAGTTACAAGAGAGATTTTAGATGAATGAAGAGAAAAATATCCTAAAAGGATTTATTTATTTATTTATTTATTTATTTATTTATTTATTTATTCATTTATAGTTGGACTTGTATGCTGCCCCCTCTCCGAAAGGACTCAGGGTGGCTCACAACTAAAATACAACAATAAATATATAAAAAGAATTAAACTTAAACAAGCCCAATGATTAAAGCTAATTTAAAACTAATTTAAAATTTAAAACTAATCTAACCCACCCTCCCCAAGAGGTCAGTCCAGCCCAGCCTGCTCAAACAGCCAGGTCTTCAAATCGCAGTGGAAAGAGCGGAGATCAGTAGCCAAACGGAGCTCCAGAGGTAGTTGGTTCCACAAGGCGGGAGCTGCGACAGAGTAGGCCCTTCACCGGGGCACCACCAGCCAACACTGTATCATGGATGGCACCCCGAGGAGTCCCCTGTCTGTGCGCTCGCACAGGGTGATCGGTATTCGATATCGGCAGGAGACGCTCCCGCAGAAGGCTAGCAAAAGGATGAGCTGTTTTAGAGCTGAGCCAGTGAAGCAGAGCAGTTCAGTCTCCTCGTCATGGATTGTCTGAATGCAAAGACAGAGCAGCCAACAGTAAGAGAAGCTTGAACTGGGATTCCTGCAGAGAGGAGGGGTTCGCTAGATGGTCTCAGGGTCTCCTTCAAATTCACAGTGGTAAAATTCTGTGATCCTATTTATAAACCATACATGCAGGAATTTATTTATGTACACAGCCTTTCAGCACTAGCCATGTTTAATATCCCGAATTGTCTGTCCTACTACCAGATGGGTTGCGGGTTGTGATGGGAGCATCCCGATACTCCCATGTTACACCCCCTCCTGCGTGACTTGCACTGGTTACCGGTTGCCCCCCGGGTGAGATTCAAGTTGCTGGTGTTGACCTATAAAGCCCTTCATGGCATTGGACCAGGGTATTTGGGAGACCCTGCTGCCAATAACGGTTTTCTGATGCCCGTGTGCTCCCACCGGCAGGGCCTCCTCTGGGTGGCATTGGCCAGGCAAAGTCGGCTGGTGGCCCACAGTGGTAGGGCCTTCTCTGTTGGAGCGCCCACCCTATGGAACCAGCTGCCCCTGGAGCTCGGGTGGCCCCTGACCTCCAATCCTTCCGCGTGACCTAAAAACTTGGCTGTTCCAACTAGCCTACCTGGACTGATTGGGGGAGGGTTTTTTAGTTGTAGTTTTTAATTCAAAAGGGTTTTATGAGATTTTGGTTTAATAGTTTTTAATATTTGTATCATTGTTTTTATTATTGTAAGCTGCTCTGAGTCCTCAGGGAAATAGGGCGACATATAAATCTCATAAATAAATAAATAAATAAATAAATAAATAAATAAATAAATAAATTCCTTCTTCCCCCTGAACAATTAGATTGCCCAAATCTGCAGATCTTTTGTAGCACAAGTAGGGTAGGGGATGACCAGACTGAGCCTGAGTGAGGGGGTCAAAGGCATCATTAGTCTTGAGTCCCGCCCACAGGAGATCTGGGTCCAGCCCCCCCCTCCGAGAATTCTGTGGACCCTTGGCTACTGCCTGTTTGCCTTGACCATTGGTGGTTCTGATTCTTGTGGACAGCATGAGCGTCGGGTGAACCTTTATGTTCATTTGATCTGTCTGGACTTCATGATTTTCCTGCACTTGACAAGCAGATTGAGACGATTCCCCTCCTTCTCCTTTGGGTTCCTTCTCCAAAGGAACCAAGATTAATTGATCCCTATTGGGACCCCATACCTGCCACGGCTGCAGCCTTGGAGACCCCAACCTCTCTTCGCCCTCCTTCCTTCTCCTCCTCTTTCTGGAGGAATAAGCAGCATTCATGGCCTGGGCCAGAGTCTGAATGAAACTGTAGGCATGGGGGTCATTTCTGATCTGGATCCTGTTCCTTTTCCTCTGGGTCGTCACTGGGGCTTTCTGGGTGCATCTTCTGCGGCTTTTGACAGAACGGCTGTGCTTGTGAAGAAAACAGTGAAAAGAATGATTTACAAATTGATCTTCCACAAAGAAATGGGGTTCAAGGACATCATCCATTGGCCTTTCTTTTATCAGATAGCCAAAGTTCCAAATACTATGAATATATTTGAGAAGTCCGTCCTCGTTTATTTCATACCGTAGAAAACTTGTGAGGATCCAGACTTTCCCTTTAGTGGGTCCTGACAAATCCTCAAATGTTAAATGTAAAGGAAGAATTCTGTACACAATGGAATCTAATTCCATGAAGTGAACAAAGACATGGACTTGTCTCCACTTAGAAAGGGCCTCCCTGAGGGCTGCTGTAGGTACAGTTGTTGAGAATTGTTGTGATATAACAACACAAATCCCACTCCTGACAAACATAGGAGTAAAAATTCTCATGAAGTTCTCTCCATTTTCTGTGTCTGAAGCAAAGAGACCAATCAAGGTCCATCTGAAGTGGAGAAGGAGTTGGACAATTGCTGGGTACTGGAATCCTTTTTTGGGGAGTAACTCATTGAAAAAGGGGAAATGACTTTTATCACTTAAAGCCTCTGAAGAAGTACCATAACTTAACTGAAAAAGCAATGAAGAATGTTGTGTTATACTTAGGGTCAAATCAAGTCCAGAATATTAGCTTTTAATAAATCCAACATTGTTTTGATGAACAAATAAAAAGATTATTGTTGATTAGCAGGCAATATTATGAAACAGAATTTTAAACACAGAACATTAACAAAATAGTATATAAAAATGAAATACAAGAAAGAAAAAGAATGAAAATGCAATTTCTGTATCACTTCAATAATTTACTGCAATCAGACTCATGTAGATTTCAACTGAACTGCTTTGTTCCAATAAAGGTCTGAATTCTATATAAATATTTGAATTCTGGCTCCACAGGAAATATGTTGTTTTAACATAAGTCTCCCAATAGGTTGTTTGTCTAACAGGCTGTCCAAGACTTTGATCTCTCTCTTTCTTCTGCAATTGACATTCAAACTACAGATGTATTACATCTTCTGTCTTTGGAGCTCCACAAATAAAAGTCTGTTAATTATAAGGGACTTAGTTAAATCTTTGATATTTAACCATAGTGTTTAGCTGATGAAATCTTGCTCAAGTAAACACTGCCCTAAGATATTTAGGCATTTCTGGTTTCTTTTTTTTCTGCCTTAATATTTTTATTGAGTTATAAAATATTATAAAATACAGAATACAAAAGTAAATAGAAAAGCAGTTGGGAGGAAAAGTGGCAAGAGAAGTGAGGGAGGATAAGAAAAGAAAAAGAAACATTGACTTCTGACTCTATTGCAGTAAAATAAGACATTAACATCAAATCACAACTCTTTGCTTTTTCATAATAATATGAACAAGCCATTTCTGTAAAGATCTATCAATCTACTCAGTAAAAAATCAAAATCAAAGTTTCATTCTTTTCCACTCCAAGCATGAAGTTCAGACGTGGTTTCCATGTGGAAAGAAAAGTACTTATGTCTTTTATGTACTTTTCTTTATTCAAAGTGGTCAGTTTTGCTATTTCTGCCAACTTCTGCAACCATTCATCCTTGTTAGGAATCAAAGTGTCCTTCCATGTTTGCCCATACAACAGTCTTACTGCTGTCAACATATATAATAACAAAGTTCCATTTTTTTTCTCTAGTTCTTTTTCCATTAGACTCAAAAGGAAAAGTTCTGGTTTGATTTTTGTCTCCAGTTTCAAAATTTTCTGTATCAAAATATGAATCATACTCCACATTTTTTTCTTTATCATATGTCCACCATAGTTGATAAAAAATCCCTTCTTTACTTTTACACTTCCAACATTCATTTGACATACCGTTATACATGTTGGATAATTTATGTGGTGTTAAATACCAATGATACATCATCTTATAGAAATTTTCTTTTAGATTATAATTTAATGTAAATTTTAAGCCTTTCGTCCACATATTTTCCCATTGTTCAAGCATCACATTATATCCAAAATGCCCTGCCCACTGAATGATACAATGTTTTACATGTTCATTTTCCAAATTTAATTTGAATAACATTTTATAGATGTTAGCGATAATATGTTCATCGTTACCATATCATGAGATGTCCAATTCATTTTTAACAAAGTCAAATCCATAGCACTTTTTATCCAGTTTAAATCTTTCTTTCAGTTGTTGATAAGTAAACCAATAGCAAACATAACTTCTGATTCAAGTGCTTCCCTTGGCCTTTAGTATTGGGTCACCAGGCTTGAAAGATAAAATTTTACCATACATCAACCAGTCTGGCTTCAACACCATTTCTTTTCTCAAAAAGGCTTCCTGGGGTGACACCCAAAGGGCAACTTCATAAACTCTTAGTGTGGCATGTGTAACAATGTGATTATTAAAATCAACATTAATTTTACTTTTATCATTCCATAAGTAGCTGTGCCATCCAAACCTTAATTCATGACCCTTTAAGTCAGGTAACCTCTTATTCTGGAGACTATAAGCATTTCTGATTTCAATACTTGGAAATTTGGAAGGTGTGTTGGTACAGGTTGATCCATTTCACTGTTCCAACCTTACTGAGGATGATTACATATTTCTCTTCTTCAATAGCCTGGATTCTTTGTGGATAATAAACCATGGTGTTCTAATATGCATTTAGCATGTTAGATATATGTATTTCAAAATCCTTCATTAGTGCAGGCAAGTAATTATTATCGAGAGAGAATAACAAGGGTTCAAATATGCCCCTTCCCTTCCTCCTTGGTAAGTATCGATCCTTCTTCTCAGGGCTCCACTGAGCCCAAGCCTCCCTCTCAAACAAGGGTTTGGAGAAAGGGCTTGGATCAGGGCCAAGAGGCTGAGCTCCATTTTGAGGGCATTTCCTCCATGATGTTTGTTTGTTTGTTTGTTTGTTTATTTATTTATTTATTTATTTATTTATTTATTATTTGGACTTGTATGCCACTCCATCTCCGAAGACTCAGGGCAGCTCACAACTAAAAACAACCACAATAAATAATTAAAAAAGAATTAAACTAATCACAAGCCCAAAATGGTAACAAATCTAAAATTTAAGATAATTTAAGAAACCATCCCCCCCAGGGTGGGGTCACAGCCCAGATTGGTCAAACAGCCAGGTCTTCAAATCATGGGGGAAGGTGCGAAGGTCAGGGGCCAGGTGGAGCCCCAGGGGTAGTTGGTTCCAGAGATCAGGGGCTGCAACAGAATAGGCTCGTCGGCAGGGGACCGCCAGCCAGCATTGACTTGCCGACGGGACCCTGATGAGTCCTTGACTGTGAGCTCGCACAGGGTGGTTGGCACTTGATATCGGCAGGAGTCGCTCCCTTAAATATTGAGGACCCATGTCGTGTAGGACTTTGTATGTTAAAACCAAAACCTTGAATTGCACCCGGAGAGCAACCGGCAGCCAATGCAGACCGCGCAGGAGGGGGGTAATATGGGAGAATCGGGAAACTCCCATCACCACCTGCGCGGCCGCATTCTGCACCAGTTGCAATCTCTGGATGGTATGCAAGGGCAGTCCTAAATAGAGAGCGTTGCAGTAGTCGAGTCTAGAGGTGAACAGAGCATGGGTGACGGTGCGCAGGGCATTTCGGTCCAGAAATGGGTGAAGTTGACGAACAAGGCAGAGCTGGGGAAAAGCCCCCCTGGCGATGGCCCCCACCTGCTCCTCCAACCGGAGCCGTACATCCAGGAGGATGCCCAGATTCCGCGCCCTATCCACAGGGGGCAACGCCTCTCCCCCTATGGCCAAAGATGGATATTCCTGACTGGGCCGAGATGCCGGTATGTACAGCCACTCAGTCTTGGCCGGGTTGATTCGAAGCATGTTCCCGCTCATCCAAATCCGTACCGCATCAAAACACCGGGTCATCGGGGAGAGGGCATCACTGATCTGGTTTGGGGTGGAGATGTACAGCTGGGTATCATCAGCGTACTGGTGGTACCTCACCCCAAAACCACGGATGATCTCACCCAGCGGCTTCATGTAGATGTTAAATAGGAGGGGGGAAAGGACCGACCCCTGAGGGACCCCACAAGAGAGCACCCTCAGGGTCGACCTCTGCCCCCATACCAACACCGATTGTGACCGCCCCAAGAGGTAGGAGGTGAACCACTGAAGAACAGTGCCCCCCACTCCCAGCCCCCCGAGGCATTGCAAAAGGATACCATGGTCAATGGTATCGAAAGCCGCTGAGAGATCTAATAGGACCAGGACAGAGGAAAAACCCCTGTCCCATGCCCTCCAAAGATCATCCATCAGTGTGACCAATGCCGTCTCTGTGCTGAAACCGGGTCAGAAGCCCGACTGATACGGATCCAGGTAGTCCGCTTCATCCAGGAAGAGTGGAAATTGCTGAGCCACCACACTCTCAACAATCTTCGCCAAAAAGCGAAGGTTGGAGACTGGACGAAAGTTGTCTAACACGGTCGGGTCCAGGGCAGGCTTCTTCAGGAGGGGCCTCACCACCCCCTCCTTCAAGGCGGAGGGAAAGACACCCTCCCTCAATGAAGCATTGACAACTGCCCGGAGCCAACCGCAGGTGGCCTCCCTGGAGGCATAAGCCAACCAGAAAGGACACGGGTCCAACAAACATGTGGTGGAACTCAGACGCCGCATAGTCCTGTCCACTTCATCCTCAGAAACAGGATCGAACTCATCCCAGATCACATTAGCCAGACTACTTGTACCCTGTTCCTCAGACCACTGCAAATTGGAGGACAATCCGCTCCGAATCCGGGCAATCTCATCCAACAGATATTGACCAAATTCCTCAGCCCTACCCCGCAACGGGTCCGTCCCCTCCCCATACGAAGGAGAGAGCGGGTAGCCTGAAACAGGGTGGCTGGGCGGTTATCTGCGGATGCTATGAGGGTGGAGAGATAGGACCTCCTCGCCGCTCTCATAGCTACCAGGTAAGTCCTAATATGGGCTCTTAGCTGGGCTCGGTTGGATTGGGAGCGGTGGACCTCCACCTGCTCTCTAAACCCCTCCTATGACGCTTCATCTCCCGGAGCTCCTCTGTATACCAGGGAGCCATCCGGGATCCATGGTGTGTGAGGGGATGCATGGGGACAACCCTGTTGAGGGCACCCGACGCAGCCTGTTGCCAGGCGGACGCCAGATCCTCGGCAGGGTTGTGAACAAGGGAAGAGGGAAAGAACCCCAGTTCCACCTGGAACCTCTCAGGGTCCATCAGGCGTCTGGGGAGGAACCATCTAAGTGGCTCCTCATCCCAGCAGTGGGGGGCGGCCTGTTGGAAGACCAGCCATAGGAGATAGTGATCAGACCATGGAACGGGCAATGTTTCTCTCTCTACTGTATCAAATGCTGCACTAACATCTAGAAAGCCAGCAAACTGTGGTTTACCCAACTGACATATTTTGTGGTTAAATATTTCAGGACAAATCTGTTGAAAATATTACATTATTAATTGATTTCTTACTTATTGTACAATTTTATACAGCTTTTAACTCTCCCTAAAACCTTCTTGCTCTTCTTCAGGGAATGCACTTTTCTTCTACCCAATCTCAAGTTTTCTTAAGGGGAACATGGCATATATTTTACCCACAGTATCTATTTGACAAACTTGCCGGTAATTGTTTATACATATAAGTTTTTTATAAACATAGCTGGTATGTTGTAAAAACAGCTTTTGAATTCCCTGGAAAAGATATGGTTGCATCAAAACACCAAAATAGAGAAACACACACACACCTGTGGGATTTTGTAGAGGTCTGCTAATGTTGATATCTGAATGGAGATGTCCCTTCTAGCTCCATCAAGAAGAGCCAGAAGGTTCTCCTTCCTTCCACAGCTGTAGTTGGGGACATTGGCTTCTCCAGTGGAGAGAATGTCCAGCAAGGCATCTGAAGTGCGTAAAGGGCTCAAATAGTTGTCATGGAGGTTGTAGCCAAGTGTGAGATTGTGCAGGAGCTGGGAGTTCTTGTTGACCATTTGAATGGCTACAATTAATTGTAAGCTTCTTAAGAAATCTTCAGTATCCCTATTGTAAAAAAGGTTTATTATTATAATCAAAAGCAAGAAGAAATATGTTTTTAAAAAATTAGATCCTCTTTGTCTCCACAATCCTACTGAATTTTAACTAGACTCTATTGATTCAAAAGGAAGCATCACTACTGTAAATAAAATCCAGTATTTAAGCAATGAATTAAAGGAATGAACTGGGAGAAGAAGAAAATAATCTGGAATTCTTTCAGTGATTTTTTTAGCGCCATCTGTGGATCTGAGTCTCTTCCACAAAATAAGACAAAAGAGAGAAGGCATGGAAATGGAAATTATTCAAGAAATCAGACAAGTGCTGCAATATAGGAATAAATGAAATAAGAAGAAAAGGAGAGTGTTAGAAATGCAAATAGAAGGAATGCAGCTCCTGAATTACCCTGAATCAGGCTGAATAGAAGGAGCCATGTTGAAAAGCCAAGATGTTCGCAACATTGTGTCGGCAGTGGTGATTATACCAACGAGATGGTCTCCTGGCCTGTAATAGCTCACTGGACTGTTTTCATCCTGGTGCTCCAAACTCAGCAGGCATTTCAGTCCATGCTTCCCAGAGACTGGCATGGACACCAGCAGAAGCAGAAGCAGGAGGCCCATCATTCATGGGGCTTCAGTCTGCTTTCCTTGTGGAAGGCAGCCACTGGAGAAGTAGCATAAGATCTCAAAGGTCTGGATGGTCATAATTACAGGGAGAAATAATTTCACCTCTTGGGATCCCAAACTTCCTCTGTGCAGAGGAGAGACGGGAAAAAGCATCCGTGAAAAATCACAGATCACCTCCGAGGGCACTTTTGTTGTGGTTGTGTGTCTTTCCTGTCAGGACATGTTTAGAAAGTGATGCTGGAAGAAGGGAGTTAAGAATCCAGGGTGTTGACTTCTGCTGTTCTTAAGCATGGCCTCCTCTGTGGAACAAAGAGTTAACTTTTGGGAACAAAAGTGGGATCTACTCTCAGAACCACCCTGTTATGGTGAAAGATGCGAAGATCTGCCCTAACAGAGAGCACTGCTAGTTCTGAAACCCTTCTAGAGGACGTGATGGCCACCAAGAAGGCTACCTTAATAGGCATGAAATGCAGGCCAAGAGTGGCTCGAAGGGAGTTCCTGTAAGAGTCCACAGGACTTGGGACAGGTCCCATGTAAGATACCTGTGGACAACCAGAGGACGTAGATTTGATGCCCGTCTGAGTAATCTGTGGACTAAAGGATGGTGAGCAATAGATACCAATGACCCCATGGATAAGACAGAAGGCAAAGCTGCTATTGGTCTGCGAAGAGTATTAGGCGACAGCCCCATTTCCAACCTGTCTGCAGAAATTCAAGAATGTCCCCAATAGATGCCTCCATGGCCGAACAACTAGTTTTATTGCACCAAGTGCAGAAGGTTCTCCAAGTTGCATGATAACAAGAAAGGTAGAAGCCGGAAATCAGCTTGAGCTTCTTCGGCGACAGACCTGAAATCCGTGACTGTGAGTGGTTTCGGTCCGTGCTCTCCGCTGGAGACCCCGAGCCAGCTGGCTCTGGGGTTAAAACCACCCCATAGAGGTGGTTAAGATGGGGAGCCGCTAGCAGGGCTGAGGAGAGCTGCGCCTCTCCTCACCAGCTGGTCTTTCTCCCTTTCCCGAAGGCAGCATAGCGGTGGTCAGAAATGGCCACCTCAAAGAAGAACTTGAGCGGATAAGATCGTGCAGGAGGAAGCTGGCAGGAGAAAGTGTGATGGACCAGGCTTGATATGGAAAATATCCATTTAAGGTACCTGAAAATGAGCAGTGGACAATAACAACATTTTTAAAAGAAAGGTCTTTTAAAGCTGCGAAGGAAAGTGAAAAGCTAGGTGTTTTTTTCTTTCTTCCTCTTTGATGGTGATAGCTTTGAATGACTAAGAATATTGAGAAAAGACAGGCACAAGAAAGGGATACTAACTCACTTGGACATTAATAGGCTTTTTATAGCTGTAAACAAAGTGTCAAGTGATGAGGACTTGCTGAGAAGCTTCAAAGAATTCTTTTACAAAGAAAGAGAGAGAAAGTAAACAGAGGAAGAAGAAAAGTGAAAGCAGGGTGGAGTTTGGAGATTGAGGATACCACCTGGACTTAAAAGAATTGAGAGTGGATTTGCAACAGGACTTGGGAAAAAACACACTACAGCTGAAACTTTGTTGCAAGTCTCCCCGGGAAAGGGAAAGTGTGTAAAGAAGCAAGAAATAGCTTTGGATATTTGGAGGGTTCTTGTTCTTTTGGACGGAGGATATTAAATGGATTAAAGTAAATTGGGTTGCTTTAAAAAAGAAAATCCTTTCTTAAAAAATGTCATCATCTATGAAAGAATTACAAATGCTACTTAAAGACTGCAAAGAAGTGCTACAATCAATAAAAATGGAGACTTTAAAATACATAAAGCTGCAGGAAGTGTCGGTTGAACAAGAAGGGCGGAACAAAGAAGCGGATGCCATCTTTAATGATCAAATAATTGTTGGTGTGGTTAAGAAAAGCGAAAAGGAAAAATGGAAGAGAGGGAAAAGAGTTAGGAACTTAAGATTTGAAGCAACAAGCAAAAATGCATAATTATAATCCTATAAGGAACCAAAAGACAGGATTTCAGAAGAGAGAACCTGATAGAAAAGGATATAGAAAAGGAAGGGAGAAGAAGGGGAGGGAAAAAGGAATTGTAAAATGGAAGCAAGACATGCAGAAGCAAAGTTACTTATTTGGATTTTGAGATAATGGTTAAATTAATTTAAAGGGATCTGCAAGGGTACGTGAGATATATCATTATATTAGAAATAGATAGAAGTTAGAAGATTTTGAGGATTAATAGGATGTGTTTTTTCTTAATGACTAAATGAGGCAAATATGATAAGAGAATAAGGTTTTCAATAATTCAAAAAGATTTTGTTGAAGCGATTCGGATGTTAAATAGTAATAACATGGAAATATTTTAAATAAAAATAAATGAATAAGATGGACATAAATATTAATGGTAGAATTGAATTTGAACAGAAATAAGTACTTTATTTATTTTATTTATTTTATTTTATTGGACTTATATGCCGCCCCATCTCCGAAGACTCGGGGCGGCTCACAATTAAAACATACAAATACAATAAATAGATTAAAAAAGAATTAAACCATTGTGAGTCCAATAAAGCCGAATTAAAGTTAAAACTATCCCATACCCCCCCGCAAGGTAATCACAGCCCGACTTGGTCAAATAGCCAGGTCTTCAAATTGCGGCGGAAGGTGCGGAGGTCAGGGGCCAGACGGAGGTCCAGAGGCAGTTGGTTCCATAAGTCGGGGACCGCCACAGAATAGGCTCGCCGCCGGGGGACCGCCAGCCAACATTGACTTGCCGACGGGACCCCAAGGAGCCCCTGCCTGTGTGCCCGTACAGGGCGGTTGGTCCCAGATATCGGCAGGAGGCGCTCCCTTAAATATTGTGGACCCATGTCGTGGAGGACTTTGAATGTTAAAGCCAAAACCTTGAACCTCACCCGGAACGCAACCGGTAGCCAATGCAGGCCGCGTAGGAGGGGGGTAATATGGGAGAATCGGGTAACTCCCATCACAACCCGCGCGGCCGCATTCTGCACCAGCTGCAACCTCCGGATGGTGTGCAAGGGCAGTCCTAAATAGAGAGCATTGCAGTAGTCAGTCGTGAGGTAACCAAGGTCTCGTGTGAAACGGCGAAGCTGGTAATCTAGGTCCTGGAAAGGGAAACTGGCGAGCCACCACACTGCTCAACCCCCAAAAGGTGGAGCGTGTCAACTCCAGGCAGTCCAGGAGGACCCCCAGGTTCCTTCCCTATGGCAGGGGCAACACCACTCCCTTAGCGAAGCATTGACCACTGCCGGGCCAACCGCAGGTGACCTCCTGGCATAAGCCAACCAGGAACGGGTCCAACAAACATGTGGTGGAACTCAGATGCCACATAATCCTGTCCACTTCATCCTGGAAACAGGATCGAACTCAGCCCAGATCACATCGGCCAGACTGCTTGCACCATGATCCTCAGACCACTGCAAGGTGGAACACAACCCGCCCGAATCAGCGCATCTTATCTGACAGATATTGACCAAATTCCTCAGCCCTTCCCGGAGAGGGTCCACCACCTCCCGAATGTAGGAGGAAGCGGGTGGCCCTAAACAGGCTGGTGGTTATCTGCAGGCGCTATGAGTGGGAGATAAGACTTTCTGCCACCCCACAGCTACCAGGTAGGCCCTAGGGCTAGCTGGGCTGGTTTGGGAGTGGGTGGCCCTCCACCTGCTCTCTAAGCCCCTCCGACGGTACATCAACAGTACATCAACATGTATTGATATATACATGTATAACTTCCTTTAGTTTTGTATTGCTAAGAATTTTAATAGATAAAAAAAGAACCAAGCAGAACCTGATTGATAATAGTTAGATTTTTAAAAAAGAGGTCTAATATAGGCAATAACTATATAGTTGAAATACAAATGTTAAATAATGATTGGCTAAGAGATTGAGGTGCTATCCTCTAGAGCAATAATTACAGGGCAAAATATGCTTTATAAGATAGTATATGATTGTAATAGATAGATAAAAGTGTATTAATACTGATTGGAAAACTATTGGGGGAGAATAAATAGTATAAATTGTTATGATAAATGGAATAGAATTTTAGAAATGAGTGAAAAATTGAAATTATATCTGTATGGAGAAGTGAGGACCAGGACACACACTGTTCTCAAAAGAAGAATTTTCATGTTTTTGTTTTTTGTTTTGTATTGTATTGGTTTGTTTGTCTGTATTTTGTTTAAAAATAATAAAACTTTGTCAAAAAACAAGAAAGGTAGAAGCCTTTCTTGGGAAGATCACCAGAGCAATGGAGTTTAGAAACCTTTACAGCTGGGGAAGTTCACCCAGAGCGATGGAGTTTGGCAACACTCTAGTCTAGGTTGCTGTTCCTTAACAGTGGTGCTGCTTGTCTTGAATGCCAAGGAAGTGAAGGCCTAGTGAACCCTGCCTAGTGTTAAGGGCAGGGCTGTCCTTTCATCAGAACTCCATATATGGTTCCTACATTGGAGCTAACTTGTGTCTGAAGTGGAATTTCATGACAAATGAAGGCCTTTCTTTCCCAACTTTTCTAACAATATCGGTTTTCAGATGAGAGGCAGGAAAGTGACAGCCTGTGGACTATACCTTTGGGTAGGGAGAAAGTTATAGAATTGGTACATTTTCCCCTTTACTCTTTTTGTGTGGTCTTTCTGTGGTCATGTAAGACATTTTAATGAAGTGTGGGCTGTCAAGTCTGTAGCTGAGATGGTGAAACTGCCCACAACATGGTGGATGGTGTCATCTTGCCCCACCCTATCCTTAGCCCAGAAAATGGTTTCGGGGTACCTGGTGGTCCTTCCTATGGTTGTGAGGATGCACATGGTGGGATGGGGCCCCTGTGGGAGGGGGAGGACCTCTGAATGATTCCTCTGAATGATTTTCACAGGGTTTTCTTTAGTAAGATTTATTGAGATGGAACAGAAGGGAACAGTCATTGAACTATTTCCCATTTCAAACACAGACATATGATATTCTTCTGGATGCTCTCTGAATGGAAATAATATTTACTTTCAAACAAAAGGAAGTTTCAGAAGTCTTTCAATATCATGGTATTATCTCTCATGTTTTTACACTTATTCTGGCTGTGAGATGCTCCTTTGTGTTCAGCTCTGACCTCAGAAGCATAATTTGGCACCTGGGGATGAAGATGCAGCCTAACAGACAAGCACTGGAGGCCAGGATGGAGAAGACCTGCACAGCCACCATGTATTTCCCTTTGGTGCTCAGGTAGGTGGGCACAAAAGTCACCCAGACCCTGCAGAAGACCAGCATGTTGAAGTTGATCAGCTTGGCTTCACCACAGAGATTGCTGATCAATTGGTGATCAATGTTGAGGTACCATAATGGCTCCTAATTGCAAATATGGCCCCTTTGCAAATTCTATTTTAAGGAGGTAGGAAAAGATCTGATGGATCACAATGAGGTCAGTCTAAGATTCACAGAAATGTCTCTGGTTCTCCCACAAGTAGAAAAAGGCTGAGCATGATAGTTTTGCTCTACAGACAGCCGCGGCGCATGCCTCTCCCGGCCCCCTCCCTTGCCCCCTATCCTGGCCCCCTCCCTCCCCACCCCAGCCCTGATCAACAACAGACCACTGCCTCCTCCAATTCCCTTGAAGTTCTTGCCCCACGCTGCCCGACAAGCCTCCACCCACATCAGCCCTTCAACCTCATGTTCTGCCACCAATCAACTGCCCCAACCCCGGAATGTCTCAATATCCTCCAGTGAACGTCCAGAAAAACCCACCTTCTTTTCCTCCGGCCTTCCAGCTGCAAAGGCCACACTGAAGCTCAGTCCCCAGATCTTGGGAGAAGGTCGGGGGTGCTGCTGAATCCCTCTGAGGAGCCTCTTTCAGGGATGGGGCTACTTTGGAAAAGCGGCAGCTTTATCTCCCTGGATGACATCATTGGAAGGCCAGGACAAGGAGGTGCCCCACCTTCTGGCTTGGGGAGATGGGAAGGGACCCTCAGAGGGGGAAGTGGGGTCCCAGAAGTCTCCTGGCCCCGTCCTGTTCCCAAGCCTTCCAAGCAATCGGGAGCGGCTCCATCTGCCTCTGGACCCTCGCAGTCTCCGGGCACTGGGGGATTGTCTGGCTGGACTTGCCTGACTGACTGGTCCTACCTGCTGTCATGTCAAATGCCCTCACCCAATGGCTTCACCAAGTAACCATATGAATGCAGAGAAGCAGCAAAGAGACGGACCCTTTTCGGCCAGGCGATTCTCTTCACGCGTTGGCAGAACGTGTGGATGCTGTGAAGGTCTGGATGAGGGGAACTGGTGCCACCCCAACACCCCTACCTGACCCAGACTGCTTCCCTCTTTTAAACCTCCCCCTCCCCAAGTGAGAGGAAACTTTGCCTCCTCCGGATGTTGCCACCTGTAGTTTGGGGAGCGAGGACAGGCTGGGCTTCCTCCATCCTCCCCTGCAACATCCAAGCAGGCAGAAGTTCCAGAGGTTGGGGGCTCCAGGAGTTCAGAGGCCTCAGCGGAGACCTCGATGGAGGCAGAGGCAGAAAGGGGGGGACACAGGGCCCCTCAGCTGCCCCTCCAGGGGCTTCTCTGCAGGAAGCTGCTGTCATGCCCCTGGTGGAGACTGACTCTGAAAGAAGGAGGGAGCCAGCCAACAGGGAGGAGTGGAGTGTGGCTCCGGGGTGGTGGAGGAGAGGCTGGGGAAAGGGCAGAGGCCGGCTGAGCACTCAG
>SOZL01001384.1:31843-70273 GCA_009733165.1 Naja naja
GTTCCCTTCTGTTCCATCTCAATAAATCTTACTAAAGAAAACCCTGTGAAAATCATTCAGAGGAATCATTCAGAGGTCCTCCCCCTCCCACAGGGGCCCCATCCCACCATGTGCATCCTCACAACCATAGGAAGGACCACCAGGTACCCCGAAACCATTTTCTGGGCTAAGGATAGGGTGGGGCAAGATGACACCATCCACCATGTTGTGGGCAGTTTCACCATCTCAGCTACAGACTTGACAGCCCACACTTCATTAAAATGTCTTACATGACCACAGAAAGACCACACAAAAAGAGTAAAGGGGAAAATGTACCAATTCTATAACTTTCTCCCTGTTTACCCAAAGGTATAGTCCACAGGCTGTCACTTTCCTGCCTCTCATCTGAAAACCGATATTGTTAGAAAAGTTGGGAAAGAAAGGCCTTCATTTGTCATGAAATTCCACTTCAGACACAAGTTAGCTCCAATGTAGGAACCATATATGGAGTTCTGATGTGAAAGGACAGCCCTGCCCTTAACACTAGGCAGGGTTCACTAGGCCTTCACTTCCTTGGCATTCGAAGACAAGCAGCACCACTGTTAAGGAACAGCAACCTAGACTAGAGTGTTGCCAAACTCCATCGCTCTGGGTGAACTTCCCCAGCTGTAAAGGTTTCTAAACTCCATTGCTCTGGGTGATCTTCCCAAGAAAGGCTTCTACCTTTCTTGTTTTTTTGACAAAGTTTTATTATTTTTAAACAAAAATACAGACAAACAAACCAATACAATACAAAAACAAAAAACAAAAACATGAAAATTCTTCTTTTGAGAACAGTGTGTGTCCTGGTCCTCACTTCTCCATACAGATATAATTTCAATTTTTCACTCATTTCTAAAATTCTATTCCATTTATCATAACAATTTATACTATTTCCTTTATTCTCCCCCAATAGTTTTCCAATCAGTATTAATACACTTTTATCTATCTATTACAATCATATACTATCTTATAAAGCATATTTTGCCCTGTAATTATTGCTCTAGAGGATAGCACCTCAATCTCTTAGCCAATCATTATTTAACATTTGTATTTCAACTATAGTTATTGCCTATATTAGACCTCTATTTTTTAAAAAAATCTAACTATTATCAATCAGGTTCTGCTTGGTACTTTCTTTTTTATCTATTAAAATTCTTAGCAATACAAAACTAAAGGAAGTTATACATCTATATATATATACATGTTGATGTACTGTTGATGTACCGTCGGAGGGGCTTAGAGAGCAGGTGGAGGGCCACCCACTCCCAAACCAATCGAGCCCAGCTAAGAGCCCATATTAGGGCCTACCTGGTAGCTGTGGGGGTGGCGAGAAAGTCTTATCTCTCCACCCTCATAGCGTCTGCAGATAACCACCCAGCCACCCTGTTTAGGGCCACCCGCTTCCTCCTACATTCGGGGGAGGTGGTGGACCCTCTCCGGGGAAGGGCTGAGGAATTTGGTCAATATCTGTCAGATAAGATTGCGTGGATTCGGGGCGGGTTGTGTTCCACTTTGCAGTGGTCTGAGGATCATGGTGCAAGCAGTCTGGCCGATGTGATCTGGGCTGAGTTCGATCCTGTTTCCGAGGATGAAGTGGACAGGATTATGCGGCGTCTGAGTTCCACCACATGTTTGTTGGACCCGTGTCCTTCCTGGTTGGCTTATGCCGCCAAGGAGGTCACCTGCGGTTGGCTCCGGGCAGTGGTCAATGCTTCGCTAAGGGAGGGTGTCTTCCCCTCTGCCTTGAAAGAGGCGGTGGTGAGGCCCCTCCTGAAGAAGCCTGCCCTGGACCCGACCGTGTTAGACAACTTTCGTCCAGTCTCCAATCTTCCCTTTTTGGTGAAGGTTGTTGAGAGTGTGGTGGCTTGGCAGTTTCCACTCTTCCTGGATAAAGCGGACTACCTGGATCCATCCAATCGGGCTTCCGGCCTGGTTTCACATTGGAGACGGCATTGGTCGCACTGATGGATGATCTCTGGAGGGCTTGGGACAGGAGTTTTTCCTCTGTCCTGGTCCTATTAGACCTCTCAGCGGCTTTCGATACCATCGACCATGGTATACTTTTGCGGCCTCGGGGGTTGGGAGTGGGGGCACTGTTCTTGGTGGCTCTCCTCCTACCTCTCGGGGCGGTTGCAATCAGTGTTGATAGGGGGACAGAGGTTGGCCCGAGGGCGCTCACTTGTGGGGTCCCTCAGGGGTCAGTCCTCTCCCCCTTTTATTTAATATCTACATGAAACCACTGGATGAGATCATTCGTGGTTTTGGGGTGAGGTATCACCAGTACGCTGATGATACCCAGTTATACATCTCCACCCCAAACCATCCAGACTCGCTGTCTGGATGCGGTACAGACCTGGATGGACAGAAACATGCTTCGGCTCAACCCGGCCAAGACTGAGTGGCTGTACATACTGGCATCTCAGTCCAGTCAAGATTGTCCATCGTTGACCATAGGGGGAGTGGTGTTGCCCCTGTGGATAGGGCAAGGAACCTGGGGGTCCTCCTGGATGCACGGCTCCAGTTGGAGGAGCAGGTGGGGGCCGTCGCCAGGGGGGCCTTTGCCCAGGTCCGGCTGGTTTGCCAGCTTCACCCGTTTCTGGACCGAGATGCCCTGCGTACAGTCACTCATGCCCTTGTTACCTCACGACTCGACTACTGCAATGCTCTCTATTTAGGACTGCCCTTGCACACCATCCGGAGGTTGCAGCTGGTGCAGAATGCGGCGCGGGTTGTGATGGGAGTTACCCGATTCTCCCATATTACCCCTCCTCGCGGCCTGCATTGGCTACGGTTGCGTTCGGGTGAGGTTCAAGGTTTTGGCTTTAACATTCAAAGTCCTCCACGACATGGGTCCACAATATTTAAGGGAGCGCCTCCTGCCGATATCTGGGACCAACCGCCCTGTCACGGGCACACAGGCAGGGGCTCCTTGGGGTCCCGTCGGCAAGTCAATGTTGGCTGGCGGTCCCCGGCGGCGAGCCTATTCTGTGGCGGTCCCGACTTATGGAACCAACTGCCTCTGGACCTCCGTCTGGCCCCTGACCTCCGCACCTTCCGCCCGATTTGAAGACCTGGCTATTTGACCAAGTCGGGCTGTGATTACCTTGGGGGGTATGGGATAGTTTTAACTTTAATTCGGCTTTATTGGACTCACAATGGTTTAATTCTTTTTTAATCTATTTATTGTATTTGTATGTTTTAATTGTGAGCAGAGTCTTGGAGATGGGGCATATAAGTCCAATAAAATAAAATAAATAAAATAAATAAAGTACTTATTTCTGTTCAAATTCAATTCTACCATTAATATTTATGTCCATCTTATTCATTTATTTTTATTTAAAATATTTCCATTTATTACTATTTAACATCCGAATCGCTTCAACAAAATCTTTTTGAATTATTGAAAACCTTATTCTCTTATCATATTTGCCTCATTTAGTCATTAAGAAAAAACACATCCTATTAATCCTCAAAATCTTCTAACTTCTATCTATTTCTAATATAATGATATATCTCACGTACTCTTGCAGATCCCTTTAAATTAATTTAACCATTATCTCGAAATCCAAATAAGTAACTTTGCTTCTGCATGTCTTGCTTCCATTTTTACAATTCCCTTTTTTTTCCGCTCCCCCTTCTTCTCCCTTCCTTTTCTATATCCTTTTCTATCAGGTCCTCTCTTCTGAAATCCTGTCTTTTGGTTCCTTATAGGATTATAATTATGCATTTTTGCTTGTTGCTTCAAATCTTAAGTTCCTAACTCTTTTCCTTCTCTTCCATTTTTTCCCTTTTCGCTTTTTCTTAACCACACCAACAATTATTTGATCATTAAAGATGGCATCCGCTTCTTTGTTCCGCCCTTCTTGTTCAACCGACACTTCCTGCAGCTTTATGTATTTTAAAGTCTCCATTTTTATTGATTGTAGCACTTCTTTGCAGTCTTTAAGTAGCATTTGTAATTCTTTCATAGATGATGACATTTTTTAAGAAAGGATTTTCTTTTTTAAAGCAACGCCCAATTTACTTTAATCCATTTAATATCCTCCGTCCAAAAGAACAAGAACCCTCCAAATATCCAAAGCTATTTCTTGCTTCTTTACACACTTTCCCTTTCCCGGGGAGACTTGCAACAAAGTTTCAGCTGTAGTGTGTTTTTTCCCAAGTCCTGTTGCAAATCCACTCTCAATTCTTTTAAGTCCAGGTGGTATCCTCAATCTCCAAACTCCACCCTGCTTTCACTTTTCTTCTTCCTCTGTTTACTTTCTCTCTCTTTCTTTGTAAAAAGAATTCTTTGAAGCTTCTCAGCAAGTCCTCATCACTTGACACTTTGTTTACAGCTATAAAAGCCTATTAATGTCCAAGTGAGTTAGTATCCCTTTCTTGTGCCTGTCTTTTCTCAATATTCTTAGTCATTCAAAGCTATCACCATCAAAGAGGAAGAAAGAAAAAAACACCTAGCTTTTCACTTTCCTTCGCAGCTTTAAAAGACCTTTCTTTTAAAAATGTTGTTATTGTCCACTGCTCATTTTCAGGTACCTTAAATGGATATTTTCCATATCAAGCCTGGTCCATCACACTTTCTCCTGCCAGCTTCCTCCTGCACGATCTTATCCGCTCAAGTTCTTCTTTGAGGTGGCCATTTCTGACCACCGCTATGCTGCCTTCGGAAAGGGAGAAAGACCAGCTGGTGAGGAGAGGCGCAGCTCTCCTCAGCCCTGCTAGCGCTCCCCATCTTAACCACCTCTATGGGGTGGTTTTAACCCCAGAGCCAGCTGGCTCGGGTCTCCAGCGGAGAGCACGGACCGAAACCACTCACAGTCACGGATTTCAGGTCTGTCGCCGAAGAAGCTCAAGCTGATTTCCGGCTTCTACCTTTCTTGTTATCATGCAACTTGGAGAACCTTCTGCACTTGGTGCAATAAAACTAGTTGTTCGGCCATGGAGGCATCTATTGGGGACATTCTTGAATTTCTGCAGACAGGTTGGAAATGGGGCTGTCGCCTAATACTCTTCGCAGACCAATAGCAGCTTTGCCTTCTGTCTTATCCATGGGGTCATTGGTATCTATTGCTCACCATCCTTTAGTCCACAGATTACTCAGACGGGCATCAAATCTACGTCCTCTGGTTGTCCACAGGTATCTTACATGGGACCTGTCCCAAGTCCTGTGGACTCTTACAGGAACTCCCTTCGAGCCACTCTTGGCCTGCATTTCATGCCTATTAAGGTAGCCTTCTTGGTGGCCATCACGTCCTCTAGAAGGGTTTCAGAACTAGCAGTGCTCTCTGTTAGGGCAGATCTTCGCATCTTTCACCATAACAGGGTGGTTCTGAGAGTAGATCCCACTTTTGTTCCCAAAAGTTAACTCTTTGTTCCACAGAGGAGGCCATGCTTAAGAACAGCAGAAGTCAACACCCTGGATTCTTAACTCCCTTCTTCCAGCATCACTTTCTAAACATGTCCTGACAGGAAAGACACACAACCACAACAAAAGTGCCCTCGGGAGGTGATCTGTGATTTTTCACTCGGATGCTTTTTTCCCGTCTCTCCTCTGCACAGAGGAAGTTTGGGATCCCAAGAGGTGAAATTATTTCTCCCTGTAATTATGACCATCCAGACCTTTGAGATCTTATGCTACTTCTCCAGTGGCTGCCTTCCACAAGGAAAGCAGACTGAAGCCCCATGAATGATGGGCCTCCTGCTTCTGCTTCTGCTGGTGTCCATGCCAGTCTCTGGGAAGCATGGACTGAAATGCCTGCTGAGTTTGGAGCACCAGGATGAAAACAGTCCAGTGAGCTATTACAGGCCAGGAGACCATCTCGTTGGTATAATCACCACTGCCGACACAATGTTGCGAACATCTTGGCTTTTCAACATGGCTCCTTCTATTCAGCCTGATTCAGGGTAATTCAGGAGCTGCATTCCTTCTATTTGCATTTCTAACACTCTCCTTTTCTTCTTATTTCATTTATTCCTATATTGCAGCACTTGTCTGATTTCTTGAATAATTTCCATTTCCATGCCTTCTCTCTTTTGTCTTATTTTGTGGAAGAGACTCAGATCCACAGATGGCGCTAAAAAAGCCACTGAAAGAATTCCAGATTATTTTCTTCTTCTCCCAGTTCATTCCTTTAATTCATTGCTTAAATACTGGATTTTATTTACAGTAGTGATGCTTCCTTTTGAATCAATAGAGTCTAGTTAAAATTCAGTAGGATTGTGGAGACAAAGAGGATCTAATTTTTTAAAAACATATTTCTTCTTGCTTTTGATTATAATAATAAACCTTTTTTTTTTTTTTTTACAATAGGGATACTGAAGATTTCTTAAGAAGCTTACAATTAATTGTAGCCATTCAAATGGTCAACAAGAACTCCCAGCTCCTGCACAATCTCACACTTGGCTACAACCTCCATGACAACTATTTGAGCCCTTTACGCACTTCAGATGCCTTGCTGGACATTCTCTCCACTGGAGAAGCCAATGTCCCCAACTACAGCTGTGGAAGGAAGGAGAACCTTCTGGCTCTTCTTGATGGAGCTAGAAGGGACATCTCCATTCAGATATCAACATTAGCAGACCTCTACAAAATCCCACAGGTGTGTGTGTGTTTCTCTATTTTGGTGTTTTGATGCAACCATATCTTTTCCAGGGAATTCAAAAGCTGTTTTACAACATACCAGCTATGTTTATAAAAAACTTATATGTATAAACAATTACCGGCAAGTTTGTCAAATAGATACTGTGGGTAAAATATATGCCATGTTCCCCTTAAGAAAACTTGAGATTGGGTAGAAGAAAAGTGCATTCCCTGAAGAAGAGCAAGAAGGTTTTAGGGAGAGTTAAAAGCTGTATAAAATTGTACAATAAGTAAGAAATCAATTAATAATGTAATATTTTCAACAGATTTGTCCTGAAATATTTAACCACAAAATATGTCAGTTGGGTAAACCACAGTTTGCTGGCTTTCTAGATGTTAGTGCAGCATTTGATACAGTAGAGAGAGAAACATTGCCCGTTCCATGGTCTGATCACTATCTCCTATGGCTGGTCTTCCAACAGGCCGCCCCCCACTGCTGGGATGAGGAGCCACTTAGATGGTTCCTCCCCAGACGCCTGATGGACCCTGAGAGGTTCCAGGTGGAACTGGGGTTCTTTCCCTCTTCCCTTGTTCACAACCCTGCCGAGGATCTGGCGTCCGCCTGGCAACAGGCTGCGTCGGGTGCCCTCAACAGGGTTGTCCCCATGCATCCCCTCACACACCATGGATCCCGGATGGCTCCCTGGTATACAGAGGAGCTCCGGGAGATGAAGCGTCATAGGAGGGTTTAGAGAGCAGGTGGAGGTCCACCTGCTCCCAATCCAGAGCCCAGCTAAGAGCCCATATTAGGACTTACCTGGTAGCTATGAGGCGAGGAGGTCCTATCTCTCCACCCTCATAGCATCCAGATAACTGCCCAGCCACCCTGTTTCAGGCTACCCGCTCTCTCCTTCGTATGGGGGAGGGGCGGACCCGTTGGGGTAGGGCTGAGGAATTTGGTCAATATCTGTTGGATGAGATTGCCCGGATTCGAGGGATTGTCCTCCGATTTGCAGTGGTCTGAGGAACAGGGTACAAGTAGTCTGGCTAATGTGATCTGGGATGAGTTCGATCCTGTTTCTGAGGATGAAGTGGACAGGACTATGCGGCGTCTGAGTTCCACCACATGTTTGTTGGACCCGTGTCCTTTCTGGTTGGCTTATGCCTCCAGGGAGGCCACCTGCGGTTGGCTCCGGGCAGTTGTCAATGCTTCACTGAGGGAGGGTGTCTTTCCCTCCGCCTTGAAGGAGGCGGTGGTGAGGCCCCTCCTGAAGAAGCCTGCCCTGGACCCGACCGTGTTAGACAACTTTCGTCCAGTCTCCAACCTTCGCTTTTTGGCGAAGATTGTTGAGAGTGTGGAGGCTCAGCAATTTCCACTCTTCCTGGATGAAGCGGACTACCTGGATCCATATCAGTCGGGCTTCTGACCCGGTTTCAGCACGGAGACGGCATTGGTCACACTGATGGATGATCTCTGGAGGGCGTGGGACAGGGGTTTTTCCTCTGTCCTGGTCCTATTAGATCTCTCAGCGGCTTTCGATACCATCGACCATGGTATCCTTTTGCAATGCCTCGGGGGGCTGGGAGTGGGGGGCACTGTTCTTCAGTGGTTCACCTCCTACCTCTTGGGGCGGTCTGTCGGTGTTGGTATGGGGGCAGAGGTTGACCCTGAGGGTGCTCTCTTGTGGGGTCCCTCAGGGGTGGTCCTTCCCCCTCTATTTAACATCTACATGAAGCCGCTGGGTGAGATCATCCGTGGTTTTGGGGTGAGGTACCACCAGTACGCTGATGATACCCAGCTGTACATCTCCACCCCAAACCAGATCAGTGATGCCCTCTCCCCGATGACCCGGTGTTTTGATGCGATGCATTTGGATGAGCGGGAACATGCTTCGAATCAACCCGGCCAAGACTGAGTGGCTGTACATACCGGCATCTCGGCCCAGTCAGGAATATCCATCTTTGGCCATAGGGGAGCGTTGCCCCTGTGGATAGGGCGTGGAATCTGGGCATCCTCCTGGATGTACGGCTCCGGTTGGAGGAGCAGGTGGGGGCCATCGCCAGGGGGGCTTTTCCCCAGCTCTGCCTTGTTCGTCAACTTCGCCCATTTCTGGACCGAAATGCCCTGCGCACTGTCACCCATGCTCTTTTCACCTCTAGACTCGACTACTGCAACGCTCTCTATTTAGGACTGCCCTTGCATACCATCCAGAGATTGCAACTGGTGCAGAATGCGGCTGCGCAGGTGGTGATGGGAGTTTCCCGATTCTCCCATATTACCCCCCTCCTGCGCGGTCTGCATTGGCTGCCGTTGCTCTCGGGTGCAATTCAAGGTTTTGGTTTTAACATACAAAGTCCTACGACATGGGTCCTCAATATTTAAGGGAGCGACTCCTGCCGATATCAAGTGCCAACCACCCTGTGCGAGCTCACAGTCAAGGACTCATCAGGGTCCCGTCGGCAAGTCAATGCTGGCTGGCGGTCCCCTGCCGACGAGCCTATTCTGTTGCAGCCCCTGACCTCTGGAACCAACTACCCTGGGGCTCCACCTGGCCCCTGACCTTCGCACCTTCCCCCATGATTTGAAGACCTGGCTGTTTGACCAATCTGGGCTGTGACCCCACCCTGGGGGGGATGGTTTCTTAAATTATCTTAAATTTTAGATTTGTTACCATTTTGGGCTTGTGATTAGTTTAATTCTTTTTTAATTATTTATTGTGGTTGTTTTTAGTTCGGAGATGGAGTGGCATACAAGTCCAAATAATAAATAAATAAATAAATAAATAAATAAATAAATAAACAAACAAACAAACAAACAAACATCATGGAGGAAATGCCCTCAAAATGGAGCTCAGCCTCTTGGCCCTGATCCAAGCCCTTTCTCCAAACCCTTGTTTGTTGAACCCTTGTTATTCTCTCTCGATAATAATTACTTGCCTGCACTAATGAAGGATTTTGAAATACATATATCTAACATGCTAAATGCATATTAGAACACCATGGTTTATTATCCGCAAAGAATCCAGGCTATTGAAGAAGAGAAATATGTAATCATCCTCAGTAAGGTTGGAACAGTGAAATGGATCAACCTGTACCAACACACCTTCCAAATTTCCAAGTATTGAAATCAGAAATGCTTATAGTCTCCAGAATAAGAGGTTACCTGACTTAAAGGGTCATGAATTAAGGTTTGGATGGCACAGCTACTTATGGAATGATAAAAGTAAAATTAATGTTGATTTTAATAATCACATTGTTACACATGCCACACTAAGAGTTTACGAAGTTGCCCCTTTGGGTGTCACC
This sequence comes from Naja naja, assembly GCA_009733165.1. Taxonomy (NCBI): domain Eukaryota; kingdom Metazoa; phylum Chordata; class Lepidosauria; order Squamata; family Elapidae; genus Naja; species Naja naja. Next base: position 41,751 of record SOZL01001384.1, read on the forward strand.
CCAGGAAGCCTTTTTTGAGAAAAGAAATGGTGTTGAAGCCAGACTGGTTGATGTATGGTAAAATTTTATCTTTCAAGCCTGGTGACCCAATACTAAAGGCCAAGGGAAGCACTTGAATCAGAAGTTATGTTTGCTATTGGTTTACTTATCAACAACTGAAAGAAAGATTTAAACTGGATAAAAAGTGCTATGGATTTGACTTTGTTAAAAATGAATTGGACATCTCATGATATGGTAACGATGAACATATTATCGCTAACATCTATAAAATGTTATTCAAATTAAATTTGGAAAATGAACATGTAAAACATTGTATCATTCAGTGGGCAGGGCATTTTGGATATAATGTGATGCTTGAACAATGGGAAAATATGTGGACGAAAGGCTTAAAATTTACATTAAATTATAATCTAAAAGAAAATTTCTATAAGATGATGTATCATTGGTATTTAACACCACATAAATTATCCAACATGTATAACGGTATGTCAAATGAATGTTGGAAGTGTAAAAGTAAAGAAGGGATTTTTTATCAACTATGGTGGACATATGATAAAGAAAAAAATGTGGAGTATGATTCATATTTTGATACAGAAATTTTGAAACTGGAGATAAAAATCAAACCGGAACTTTTCCTTTTGAGTCTAATGGAAAAAGAACTAGAGAAAAAAATGGAACTTTGTTATTATATATGTTGACAGCAGTAAGACTGTTGTATGGGCAAACATGGAAGGACACTTTGATTCCTAGCAAGGAGGAATGGTTGCAGAAGTTGGCAGAAATGGCAAAACTGACCACTTTGAATAAAGAAAAGAACATGAGTACTTTTCTTTCCACATGGAAACCACTTCTGAACTTCATGCTTGGTGGAAAAGAATGAAACTTTGATTTTGATTTTTGCTGAGTAGATTGATAGATCTTTACAGAAATGGCTTGTTCATATTATTATGAAAAAGCAAAGAGTTGTGATTTGATGTTAATGTCTTATTTTACTGCAATAGAGTCAGAAGTCAATGTTTCTTTTTCTTTTCTTATCCTCCCTCACTTCTCTTGCCACTTTTCCTTCCAACTGCTTTTCTATTTACTTTTGTATGCTGTATTTTATAATATTTTATAACTCAATAAAATATTAAGGCAGAAAAAAAGAAACCAGAAATGCCTAAATATCTTAGGGCAGTGTTTACTTGAGCAAGATTTCATCAGCTAAACACTATGGTTAAATATCAAAGATTTAACTAAGTCCCTTATAATTAACAGACTTCTATTTGTGGAGCTCCAAAGACAGAAGATGTAATACATTTAATTTTTAATAAAACTAAAACTAAAATGATTACGAAGAATATGACAGATAAACAAAAAGAATCACTGGCCACTATAATGGATATTGAAATTGTGGAAAAATAAAGTATCTAGGAATTACTATATCATCCAGATTTAGCTCCCTTAAGAAAGATAATTATGACCCCTTATTAAACGAATATCGGAGGATTTAATAAAATGGAACAATCTAAATCTATCCTTTATGGGCAGGATAGCCACGGTAAAAATGAATATTTTACCTAAATTACTATTCCTTTTTCAAAATGCTCCTATAATACTCAACAGAACCTTTTTGACAGGCTGAACAAGATAATATCAAGTTTTATTTGGCAAAGAAAAACCGAGGATAAAATTAAAATTACTACAAGATGCTACAGAGAGAGGTGGATTGGCTTGCCAAATTGGGAACTGTACCATAGCTGCAATAATGACGTGGTTAAAAGATGGATTAACCATACCAACTCGAGAGTATTAACATTAGAGGGACACAATCTTCAGTCAGGTTGGCATGCTTTTCTTGGACAAGATAATATGAAAGGATATAGTTATGTGCAAAACATAAACTTAGACAGACACTTTTACATACCTGGTTTAAGATCAAGAAACAAATGTACATCAAACCCCAATTTGGCTATCAACATTAGAAGCTTTGATGCACCCACATTTATTAAGATACAACAAAATTATAACTTATGAAGAGCTCTTAGACGTAAAGGGTGATTTACTAACTAGACAACAATTGATTGATAAAGGAATAGATTTGGAATGGTGGGCCTATCTGCAACTCCAATCTAAATATGCAAAGGATAAGAGGGAATTGGGTATCAGTACAACAAGGACTGATTTGGACGAAATCTTGCTAGGGCAGGAGAAAAGATGATCAAAAAATTTATTATGTATTATTAGAGGCTAAAATGGAAGAAGAAATTGTGAAAAAGAAACAATGGTACTATGGATGAGAGACTTTGGTTATAACATAAATTTGGATGATTGGCAAATATTTGGATTAGAAATAAAAAATAACCCTAGCAACCCGTACAAAGAAACCTCTATAAATTATTTTATAGGTGGCATATGACACCAATAAGACTAGCTAAAATTAATAATAAACTCTCACCCATCTGTTGGAAATGCAACAAGGAAAAAGGCACTTATTACCATATGTGGTGGCGTTGCAGAAAGGCCCAGGAATTTTGGAAACAAGTTCATAAATGGCTACAGGAAATGTGCAAGGAGGAGATACAATTTACCCCAGAATTCTTTCTACTGAATTACAAAAAGAACATATCCGAAAGACATTTTCTATTTAATGATACATATTATCACTGCAGCAAGGATGGCTTTTGCACAGAACTGGAAAAATAGTGAAACTCCAACTGAAGCAGAAACACTAAGAAAAATTATTACGTGTGCAGAGATGGACAAATTGACTATGGAACTAAAAACAAGGAAGAAATGGACTATTATAAAATATGGAACAATTTTTATGGATGGCTGGATAGAAGAAAGATCCAATAACTTATCTTAAATTGGATCTGATCTACATTGGACAATAAGTGAGATGAACTTAGCAATACCTGTTCAATTTAATGTATGATTTGTGCGTGCGTGCTTATATGTCGTTTAAGTTTATGTTTGTTTATGTGTGATTATATATAATAAAAAATAATAATAAAAAAAAAGAAGATGTAATACATCTGTAGTTTGAATGTCAATTGCAGAAGAAAGAGAGAGATCAAGTCTTGGACAGCCTGTTAGACAAACAACCTATTGGGAGACTTATGTTAAAACAACATATTTCCTGTGGAGCCAGAATTCAAATATTTATATAGAATTCAGACCTTTATTGGAACAAAGCAGTTCAGTTGAAATCTACATGAGTCTGATTGCAGTAAATCATTGAAGTGATACAGAAATTGCATTTTCATTCTTTTTCTTTCTTGTATTTCATTTTTATATACTATTTGTTAATGTTCTGTGTTTAAAATTCTGTTTCATAATATTGCCTGCTAATCAACAATAATCTTTTATTTGTTCATCAAAACAATGTTGGATTTATTAAAAGCTAATATTCTGGACTTGATTTGACCCTAAGTATAACACAACATTCTTCATTGCTTTTTCAGTTAAGTTATGGTACTTCTTCAGAGGCTTTAAGTGATAAAAGTCATTTCCCCTTTTTCAATGAGTTACTCCCCAAAAAAGGATTCCAGTACCCAGCAATTGTCCAACTCCTTCTCCACTTCAGATGGACCTTGATTGGTCTCTTTGCTTCAGACACAGAAAATGGAGAGAACTTCATGAGAATTTTTACTCCTATGTTTGTCAGGAGTGGGATTTGTGTTGTTATATCACAACAATTCTCAACAACTGTACCTACAGCAGCCCTCAGGGAGGCCCTTTCTAAGTGGAGACAAGTCCATGTCTTTGTTCACTTCATGGAATTAGATTCCATTGTGTACAGAATTCTTCCTTTCAATTTAACATTTGAGGATTTGTCAGGACCCACTAAAGGGAAAGTCTGGATCCTCACAAGTTTTCTACTATGAAATAAACGAGGACGGACTTCTCAAATATATTCATAGTATTTGGAACTTTGGCTATCTGATAAAAGAAAGGCCAATGGATGATGTCCTTGAACCCCATTTCTTTGTGGAAGATCAATTTGTAAATCATTCTTTTCACTGTTTTCTTCACAAGCACAGCCGTTCTGTCAAAAGCCGCAGAAGATGCACCCAGAAAGCCCCAGTGACGACCCAGAGGAAAAGGAACAGGATCCAGATCAGAAATGACCCCCATGCCTACAGTTTCATTCAGACTCTGGCCCAGGCCATGAATGCTGCTTATTCCTCCAGAAAGAGGAGGAGAAGGAAGGAGGCGAAGAGAGGTTGGGGTCTCCAAGGCTGCAGCCGTGGCAGGTATGGGGTCCCAATAGGGATCAATTAATCTTGGTTCCTTTGGAGAAGGAACCCAAAGGAGAAGGAGGGAATCGTCTCAATCTGCTTGTCAAGTGCAGGAAATCATGAAGTCCAGACAGATCAAATGAACATAAAGGTTCACCCGACGCTCATGCTGTCCACAAGAATCAGAACCACCAATGGTCAAGGCAAACAGGCAGTAGCCAAGGGTCCACAGAATTCTCGGAGGGGGGGCTGGACCCAGATCTCCTGTGGGTGGGACTCAAGACTAATGATGCCTTTGACCCCCTCACTCAGGCTCAGTCTGGTCATCCCCTACCCTACTTGTGCTACAAAAGATCTGCAGATTTGGGCAATCTAATTGTTCAGGGGGAAGAAGGAATTATTTTATTTATTTATTTATTTATTTATTTATTTATTTATTTATTTATGAGATTTATATGTCGCCCTATTTCCCTGAGGACTCAGAGCAGCTTACAATAATAAAAAACAATGATACAAATATTAAAAAACTATTAAACCAAAATCTCATAAAACCCTTTTGAATTAAAAACTACAACTAAAAAACCCTCCCCCCCATCAGTCCAGGTAGGCTAGTTGGAACAGCCAAGTTTTTAGGTCACGGCGGAAGGATTGGAGGTCAGGGGCCACCCGGAGCTCCAGGGGCAGCTGGTTCCATAGGGTGGGCGCTCCAACAGAGAAGGCCCTACCACTGTGGGCCACCAGCCGACTTTGCCTGGCCAATGCCACCCAGAGGAGGCCCTGCCGGTGGGAGCACACGGGGCATCAGAAAACCGTTATTGGCAGCAGGGTCTCCCGCAAATACCCTGGTCCAATGCCATGAAGGGCTTTATAGGTCAACACCAGCAACTTGAATCTCACCCGGGGGGCAACCGGTAACCAGTGCAAGTCACGCAGGAGGGGGTGTAACATGGGAGTATCGGGATGCTCCCATCACAACCCACAACCCATCTGGTAGTAGGACAGACAATTCGGGATATTAAACATGGCTAGTGCTGAAAGGCTGTGTACATAAATAAATTCCTGCATGTATGGTTTATAAATAGGATCACAGAATTTTACCACTGTGAATTTGAAGGAGACCCTGAGACCATCTAGCCGAACCCCTCCTCTCTGCAGGAATCCCAGTTCAAGCTTCTCTTACTGTTGGCTGCTCTGTCTTTGCATTCAGACAATCCATGACGAGGAGACTGAACTGCTCTGCTTCACTGGCTCAGCTCTAAAACAGCTCATCCTTTTGCTAGCCTTCTGCGGGAGCGTCTCCTGCCGATATCGAATACCGATCACCCTGTGCGAGCGCACAGACAGGGGACTCCTCGGGGTGCCATCCATGATACAGTGTTGGCTGGTGGTGCCCCGGTGAAGGGCCTACTCTGTCGCAGCTCCCGCCTTGTGGAACCAACTACCTCTGGAGCTCCGTTTGGCTACTGATCTCCGCTCTTTCCACTGCGATTTGAAGACCTGGCTGTTTGAGCAGGCTGGGCTGGACTGACCTCTTGGGGAGGGTGGGTTAGATTAGTTTTAAATTTTAAATTAGTTTTAAATTAGCTTTAATCATTGGGCTTGTTTAAGTTTAATTCTTTTTATATATTTATTGTTGTATTTTAGTTGTGAGCCACCCTGAGTCCTTTCGGAGAGGGCAGCATACAAGTCCAACTATAAATGAATAAATAAATAAATAAATAAATAAATAAATAAATAAATAAATAAATAAATCCTTTTAGGATATTTTCTCTTCATTCATCTAAAATCTCTCTTGTAACTGAATTCACTTTTCCCTGATTGACACTCTGGAATAATAGTGAGCAGATCTTCCGCTCTCGTGTGTAACGTGTGTCAGTAATTGGAAGAGGGCTATATCCTCCCTTCTCCAACCGAGAGATTGTCAGTTGGAAAAGGGGCTCCCAGATTCCTCCTGATCTTCAGCTCTTTTCCTTGTGGTCTTTCCTCCAGGCTAAGAGCAGCTCCTTTGAGCTCTTCCTTGGCTTATGTGTTGATGTAGATTTTTTGGAAATTCTCCTCCAAGTGTGGTGCCTGCAAGGGGACCTGCTCCTTGAGTTGGGGTCTCCCCAAATGAGAACGTTCACTTCCTGAGATCATTATGGCTGCATTTGCCTTCTTTCCATGAGCCTCACCTGTTGACTCTGATTCCGTTTCCAGTTAGCTACGATTTGAGAGCATTTTCACAAACATACATATCAACTTTAGTATCCCTCATCTTTCTTCCAGCCCATCATTCATTTTCTTATATGAGACTCTATTGTTAGTCAAGTCTTAGTTGCTAAAAATCAGAAAATTTTCTATTGCTTTTTACTTGTGTGCTAATCATAAATATTGTTTCTGGAAACTTTATGTTCCTATTATTAAATTTTATTTTATTCAAAAAGGAAAAATACAAGTTTTGGAAAATAAAACTATTACAAAGACAAGACAAAACAAGACAAAATGTTTTTTTTAAATTGTGCATTAGAAACAGACAAAACGTGCATATTGTCCCCCCAGTTGAAGATAATACAACAATAATAGTTTCTCCCCCTTGCAAAATAGGCTCACAATTATAAACTACAATTCTATTTACAACAACTTGACTTGTCAGCTATCTGCTGTATATAAAAAATGTAGATAACAGGCAATCCAACAATAAAATTAAATTTCAAATCTTCAAAACTGTCTGTTATCTGCTATTGTATTTAACTCACAGAAAATTTACAGGGGCTTCTTACCTACCACAGACCATCGCAATTATTACCTCTGACCCATCCAGAATCTGTCCAGAGTTAAACAACTTTTTCTGATTCTTAATAATAATGCATTTCCTTAAAATTGTAATTAGGATCTTTCTCAACAATTGCTTTCCATACCCCAAAGTCATAGGACCTCCTGTAAATTGAAACATGATGCCTCTTAAGACTTGTTTTCCAGTTTAATGTGACAAGTCCATTCCCCCCATCTCCCTCAATCTTCTGGAAAGAATTGATTTCATCCGTCATCCGTTCTGTCCACTGTGAGTCTTCAGGATCTATGCCCTCTCCAGCCATCTCCACGCCGCCTGACTTCCAACCAGACTCCGCCTTCAGGGGTGCCAGCTGCAAATTATGTTCCAGTCCATCCCACCATCCTTCCATCAAATCCATCTGATTCAATAATTGTTGCTTGCTTCTGATTATCACATTTAAGTTGAGTTAAAACCATTGTTATTTTATCAAACTTTTAAAATAAAGCTTCAAACAAGACTTGCAAGTTTAAAGAATTTATATTCCTTAAATCACATCAAATTAGCTTACTCTAAGATCGTATTAATTGCCGTATTAATGACAATATAGAAAAATTGATGACCAATGGCAAATTGTTATCCATCACCTTCAGGTTTCATAGGAGAGATTTCAAAAAATTCAAAATTATTTGAGTATCATTTTGAAGACAGTTTTTATCCACATAGTCATCATACCATCCCTCAGGTCTCTAATCACAGCACAAAATTGTTTGTTTCACTTACAAAGCTAATGGCAGTATTTGTATCCTAATTAAACGTATTTGGAGATTAGACAATTGTAGAAGAAAGATTTAATGTGGGATAAGAAACCAAGTTTTCTCATCTTCAAATTCGGATGTTCCCATTCTAGTTTCATCGCTTTCTGGAGAAGAATGAATTTTGGAATATTTCCTACATGAAACTCTACTTGGACCAAAATGGAGAGATAACAGCAGATGTGATGATCAATGTCTTCTTGGTTCTTCCCAAGGAGCATTTCAGGAGAGAGACTGTGGCGAATTTTGAAAGACAGAAACTTTCTATCAAACAAGATGTTTTTTCATGGCTAAAGTTGCTCAATAAGGTGGGAGAAATTTTGGTGTCTTTTCTCTGTTTTCCAAAGCCTGAGGTCCCATTTCCAGTGGGCCAAGCCTAAAGTCTCCAGGGTGGTTGGGCTTCCATGCCAGTTGGTATCTTCTAATGGAAGTTCTTCAAGAGACAGGACCTCAGTGGAGTGGCTTTGCAATGAAATCTTCCAAGATCTTACTGATCAGAGGTTTCTTTCCTCATCACAGTTTAATTTCATATTAAAAAATCTAATGGAATGAAAGTTTCCTAAATCTTTTACAGTAAACTTTATTCTCAGTTTTAATATGACTACATCATCATACTTAAATCTTTTTTCAATTCCATCCTTCCAGACTTTATCAGATAGTCAAGTACTTAAATTGTATTGTTAAATTCCAAAAGCAAAAGGGAGGAACTAAATCAGTGGTGGGATTAACCAGTGTTATTACCAGTTTGGTGAGAGTCTGTTTTGCGTGTGCACACAGCTTTTCCAAAAAACCACAGCTGTGCCGCCCAGACAGCTGACAAGCGCTGTGTGTGGGTGTGCAGCATTTGAAAAGCCTCTTCTTTCCTGCTTTTCAACCTCAGCTGTGCCACACAAAGCAGCTGAGGTTGAAAAAGCAGGAAATAAAGAACAGCCAAGGCAGGCGGGTAGGCTAAACAGATGAACAAAAGGTTGTTGCAGCAAACCTGTTCAGTGTCTAATGCTCTTCAGAGCAAATGGTTTTATAGAACCGGGCTCAACCGGTAGCATCCCACCCCTGAACTAAATGAAGGATCTGCCAGTTGTTCTACCTCCTGCATCTGTTTAGAAGTAGTCAGAGATTTCTTATTTACCTCAGTGAAGACCAGAGGCTACTTGTCTCCATCCATTTCTCCATCCATTTTCCATGGCTGGAGAGTCCTAAACACATTTTCTTTGGCATTCCTTATTTTTCTCCTCAGTCTCTGCCTCAGTCCAGATGTGTAGAAAGTTGTCATCCTGGATTTGTCAAGAGGGCTCGAGAAGGAGAGCCAGTTTGCTGCTACGACTGTGTTCCTTGTCCAGAGGGGACCTTCTCCACTCAGGAAGGTGGGCGACAACAGAGGAAAGGAAGGCGTGGTGGAACTGGATCCATCCAGAACATTTTCATGAAAGTGCACAATTTCTGATCTAAAAGGAAGTAAATTTAAAAAACTTTGAAGGAGGGGCTGGGAAGAGATGGGAGGAATGGGTGGCAGACTGGGCTAGCTTTACTAACAGCAGAGAAAATACCTCTTCTGCTTTTTAGTCTGGATAGGTGCTGCTAAGTTCACCTTTCTAGGAACACCTGAGTTCTTTGGAACTTGGTGAATTGTTTTAGGTCCACCTTCTGAAAGACCTTGCAATTCCCTGTTTATTGGCCTCCCCTTGGGGATCCCTGAGAAGGTGTCCCTGGTCCATAATGTGGTGCTGTGGATAGTTCTGGGGGGAACTCATTACACAAATAGTCTGCCAGTCATGTGGATGAATCAGTCAATCAGAATAGAGCTGGAAGGGACCTTGGAGGTCTTCTAGTCTGGCTTCTGATCAAGCAGAAGAAGCTATACCATTTCAGGCAAGTGTCTGTCCAATCTCTTCTTAAAAACCTCCAATGTTGAAGAACCCCAAACCTCTGAAGGCAACTTCTGTTCCACTGATTAATTGTTCTCACTGATAGGAAATTTCTTCTTAATTCCAGATTGCTTCCAGTTGTTTCAAGATACTGTAGGTATCCTCCAAGTCCAGTATATTAACTGCCATGTGGCAAGACTCAGGATGTTTGCCCAAACATATTATATGATTGATTGTTAACTTCTAATAACATAGGTTCCTATGAAGATTCTACACATTACACTGGAAATAATTACCATCCTAGAACTTCCCTTTTGCTCTTTTTAATGAAATCATTAAGAAATACTTTTGAAAAATGCCCGAGGTATCAGCTGTTATCCAAAGAAGGTATTTCTTGTAAGATAAAAGCACAAAATATTAAAGTAATATTGCCTTTTCGCTTTCTCAGATACAGAAAAATGCACCAAGTGTCCAGATGATAAATACCCAAATGAGGAGAGAATCCAATGTATCCCCAAAGTTATAACCTTCCTGTCTTATGAAGAACTTCTGGGCATCATCCTGGTCTCTTTTGCCCTGCTCTTCTTCCTAACCACAGGCCTTGTTTTAATCATCTTCATTAAATACCGAGAAACTCCCCTTGTTAAAGCCAACAATCGGGACCTCTCCTTCATCTTCCTTGTCTCCCTCCTGCTTTGCTTCTTGTCTTCTGCTCTCTTCATTGGTCAACCAAGGAAAGCCACCTGTCTTCTCCGACAAACGGTTTTTAGCATCATCTTCTCTGTCGCCGTTTCTTCTCTCTTGGCCAAAACCATCACGGTGGTGCTGGCTTTCCTGGCCACCAAACCAGGGAACCGAGTAAAGAGATGGTTGGGGAAGAGCTTGGCCAACTCCATCATCCTTTCTTCTTCTGCTGTCCAAGTGATCATCTGCTCCATCTGGCTAGGAGTTTCTCCCCCCTTCCCTGAGTCTGACCTCCACTCCCAGCCTGGAGAGATCATCCTGCAATGCAACGAAGGGGCTGTTGTCCTGTTCTACATCACCTTCAGCTACATGGGCTTTCTGGCTGCCATCTGCTTCACAGTGGCTTTCCTGGCCAGGAATCTGCCTGGGGCCTTCAACGAAGCCAAGCTGATCACCTTCAGCATGCTGGTCTTCTGCAGTGTCTGGGTGACTTTTGTGCCCACCTACCTGAGCACCAAAGGGAAATACACGGTGGCTGTGCAGGTCTTCTCCATCCTGGCATCCAGTGCTGGTCTGCTGGGCTGCATCTTCATCCCCAAGTCCTACATTATCCTTCTGAGGCCAGAGCTAAACACAAAGGATCAGCTTACGACCAGAAGAAATGTAGAGAAGTGAGAGAGAGGAATTTCACCTCCAAACTATTTTCCATACATGAGTGGGGCAATGAGTGTCTGGAAGAATGTGAGGAAACCAATTTCTTGGAGGAATGAGAATGTGTTACCAAGATATAAATAAAGAGTTAATGCATGTGCTACATTTTATTTAGACAATATCTCTTGAGGATGATAAAAGCGGGTGGGCATGAAAGTATCTTGAGGTGTGCTAATTATGAATATTCTCGATTATATCATCTATTAGATATTCATATTGATGGTTTTCATTAAGTTCTCCTTTCCCCAAATGTATAAATATGAGTGTGTCCTTTTGTCTGTGGGAATCTGTCCTGCCGTTTTCTAGAGGGAAATTGCTCCAGTGGACACTAAATGAATAATTCCACCAGTGAGCTTTGATTATTGGGGTGTTTGGGTCCTGCATTTGATTACACAGAAACTGGTGTCAGGAGTGGGATTCACAATCTTCCATCTGCCAACAGGGACAACAGCTAGGGCACCCCTACAGGGTGAGGGTTGTGAGGTTATTATTATTATTATTATTATTATTATTATTATTATTATTATTATTATTATTATTTAGATTTATATGCCGCCCTATCTCCGGGAGGACGGGGCAGCTCACACAGAGATATATATACAAAATACATAAAGACATCATCCAAAATCTTATCCAATCCAAATATATTATAAAATACTAAAATGCCCCATTTAAAATCCCCAATCCCTCTCAATCCAGGCCAGCCTGTAAAAACAGCCAGGTCTTTAGATCGCGGCAGAAGGAAAGTAGGACAGGGGCCAACCGCAGCCCCAGGGTCAGCTGGTTCCAGAGGGTGGGCGCCCCCACAGAGAAGGCCCTCCCCCGAGGGAATGCCAACCAACATTGTCTGGCCGACGGCACCCTCAGGAGGGCCTGCTTGTGGGAGCATACTGGGGGATTGGACCTCGAAGCTGGTAGGAGGTGCTCCTGAAAGTACCCTGGACCCAAGCCATGAAGGGCATTATAGGTTAACACCAGCACCTTGAATCTTATACGGAGGGCAACCGGCAACCAATGCAGACCATGCAGGAGGGGTGTCACATGGGAGAATCGGGCCGCTCCCATCACTGCCCGCGCGACCGCATTTTGCACTAGCTGAAGCCTCCGTATAGTCCACAACGGCAGCCCCAAATAGAGAGCATTGCAGTAGTCAAGATGGGAGGCAACGAGTGCATTGGTGACCATGCGTAGGAAATCTCAGTCCAACTAGGGGCATAACTGCCGCAACAGGTGAACCTGGGCAAAAGCCCCCCTGGTGACGACTCCCACCTCCTCCTCCATATTGAGCCGTGCATCCAGGAGGACACCAAAGTTGTGCATCCTATCCACGGGGGGCAACACCTCTCCCCCCATGACCAAAGATGGAATTTCTTGGACCCAAGATGCTGGTATGCACAGCCACTCAGTCTTGCCTGAGGTTGATCCCATGTTCCTTCCTGATGCCCCATAAAGGCTCCGTTTAAGACTGTGTGTGTGAGGCCACAACCTGTGTCTGAAGGTCTGTTTTGGTGGGGAGCTTTGTTGAGTCTATGTGGCATCTTCTATCCTGATTCTCAGCCACCCTGGCCCTCGTGCGACCTCAGCCGAGCGATGGCTGGAGGGGTCCAAGAACTAGGGGGAAATTTGGCTTTGGAGGGGCCAGTGTGACCTTCCTGGGTTGAAGAACAGAGACTTGGCAGAAGCTCTGTCAAAACTCCCTTTTTCCTTTGTCTGAATGGAGGATTGATCCCAGGCAGGGAGGGAAGTGGATGATGGGGCTCAGGCAGACTCTGATTGGGGAAGGAATCGTTCCCCAAGAGACAGAGAAACCCACTGTGGCCCAGGGCTGGGAGGGGGTCTGATGCCCCCACTGGGGCCCCCACTGGGGCCCCCACAGGCTGAGAAAGAGAGGGAGGGTGTGAAATTGGAGGGGATCCTGGAAATACTTTTCCTCCCGGGTGGGAAGAGAAACAGCCCCACATGTGAATCCAAGGAGCACAGTAACCAGCACAGGGAAAGAAGAGGGGAGGCTGGCCAGGAACAGTCTCCAATTCCAGAGACAGACAGATATCAGACGGATCATGATCTAAAGGAGAAAGGAGAGAATCTCTGGGAGAAAAGCAAGTGGGAGATTTGTCCACTCTGGGGGTCTTGCAGGGGGATCCACAGGGGCTCTGGCTGGCTTTGGAAACCCTGGTGGGGAACTCCATTTCCGGCTGAATGTCTGAAGCCTGGACAGAGTCAAACTCAGCGGTCATCTTGTGCCCAGGGAAGTGGACAGATACCCCAGAGGCCTTTCGGGAGAGGAGAGGGGGTCGTGGGGGGCTCCTCTTGGCTTGAGATAGCTGGAGTCAGTCTGGGAGCCAGTGGAGATGTTCAAAGTCCCCTCTTCCCTCCAGCCCTTCCCTGGATCTGCTGGCTTGAATCTAATGGGTTTCAAGGAATCCAAACTGTCCCTGATATTCCATAGTTTCAGGTGGTTTATACACAAAGCTGCCTGCAGAGGGAAGATTTTATGAGTCAATTTTGAATCAGAATAGAGCTGGAAGGGACCCTGGAGGTCTTCTAGTCCACCCCCCTGCTCAAGCAGGAGACCCTATTCCATTTCAGATAGGGTGCTGTCCAGCCTTCCCTTAAAATCTCCCCGTGAATGAAAAATTAGAATTGTAGAAAAAATAAATAAATTAGAAGAAGAAAATTAGAAAGAAACTCCTCTTTTCCAGTCCATCTGAGAGTGTCCGGAGGAGTCCTAAGGAGGCTTTCCCTGACCTCGCCAGAGCAATGGGGAAAGTGAGGCACAGAGTTGGGAAACCCTCTGTGGGGTCCAAGAGGACATCCAGACCTTCCCTGTTTCCCACCAGCTGCGAAAGGAGAAGCAGCGTCTCTTCTGGTCTCCTGCTCCTCCTCCGTGATGGCCCTGGAGATGCTCCCACGTCCTTCCTGCTGCCTTTGCTGTGGGATCCCTTCCTGGGGATCCCAAGGAGCCTCCGATATCTCCTGGTCACCATGGGATCGAGTGGGAAAGGATCCCCCTAGGAGAGAGATCGCTGAGTTGGCCATGATGGGGGCTCCCATTCTGGACAGGGAAGAGGGACGGCCGGAAGGAGGAGCAAAGGGATCCATGGGGGCCAAAGCAGATATTTCAATGAAAATCAGAAAAGGAAGGACCAACTGGAGAGGTGAGAAAGATTGAGAAGCAGGGGTGGGCTGCTACTGGTTAGGGTTAGGGTTATATCTATCTCTATCTATACCTATTTATATCTACCTATCTCTCTCTCTGTCTCTCTCTATCATGAGAGGGCTAATTTCTGTCTGTTCTTCATAATCTATAGAAATTCGATGCTATTTCAAGACGTGGTCAAGGAACAAGTTGCAATAAAAGGAGAACTAGAACAACTGTGAAGGGAGAACCTCAGCCTGACAGAGGAGAAAACCAAACTTGATGGCAGGAAATGTCACTTCAGGCACAGAGTGGTCGATGTCTGGAAGACTCTACCTGACTCTGTGGTTTCTTCCCCAAACCCCAAAAGCTTTAACCTTAGACTGTCTACTATTGACCTCACCCCTTTCCTAAGAGGCCTGTAGAGGGCATGCATAAGCACACCAACATGCATGGGAAAGAAAAAGACGGGTTCCTGCTCCAGAGGGAGCTGCAAAGGCGGGCAAGGGAGCTCAGCCCCCGGAGGGGCATTGCCTCAGCACCCACAAGAAGGGCCCAATCCCCTTGGGGGAAGACCAGGTGGAGCTGCTCGGCTGACAGGCAGGTGAACGGGTGACATCACCACTTTTCTGGGACATTTTGGCTGGGGTTGCGCTCAAGAGGTAACAAGCCTCTATACCTTGGTGTGAAGGGTGATGATTCTAAAGAAGAATATCCTACAACTCTTGGAGCATCTTCCCTTTTTTCCTACCATCTCTTTCTCAAACATCTATACTTTCAGCCACTGACAGTAGGAATAATTGCTCAAATAATTTTCCATAAGCTGCCTGGTTCTTGTTGCCAAATATTAAATTCCACTGAATGACTTTCACAGGGTTCTCTTTAGCTAAATTGATGGGATGAATAGGAAAATACAAGAATTCCAGTCATTCAACCATTTCCCATTTGAAGACATAAACATATATTATTCTTTGACTCCTGCATATTATCCAAGTGGAAATAATTAATCTATTCTTTCAAATAGAAGGAACTTTTACAATTCTTTAAATAATCTAATGGATTATGTCTCATGTTTTTACATTTGTTCTGGCTGTAAGCTGCTCTTTTGTGTTAAGATCCGGCCTCAGAAGGATAATGTAGCACTTGGGGATGAAGATGCAGCCCAGCAGGCCAGCACTGGAGGCCAGGATGGAGAAGACCTGCACAGCCACCATGTATTTCCCTTTGGTGCTCAGGTAGGTGGGCACAAAGGTCACCCAGACACTGCAGAAGACCAGCATGCTGAAGGTGATCAGCTTGGCTTCATTGAAGGCCCCAGGCAGATTCCTGGCCAGAAAAGCCACCGTGAAGCAGATGGCAGCCAGAAAGCCCATGTAGCTGAGGGTGATGTAGAACATGACAACGGCCCCTTCATTGCATTGCAGGATGATCTCTCCAGGCTGGGAGTGGAGGTCAGAGTCAGGGAAGGGGGGAGAAACTGCCAGCCAGATGGAGCAGATGACAAGTTGGACAGCAAAACAAGACAGGATGATGGAGTTGGCCAAGCTCTTCCCCAACCATCTCTTCATTCGGTTTCCTGGTTTTGTGGCCAGGAAAGCCAGCACCACCGTGATGGTTTTGGCCAAGAGAGAAGAAACGGCAACAGAGAAGATGAGGCTGAAGACCATTTGTCGGAGAAGGCAGGTGACTTTCCTTGGTTGACCAATGAAGAGAAAAGAAGACAAGAAGCAAAGCATGAGGGAGACCAGGAGGATGTAGGAGAGGTCCCGGTTGTTGGCTTTGACAAGGGAGGTTTCTCGGTATTTAATGAAGATGATTAAAACAAGGCTTGTGTTTAGGAAGAAGAGCAGGGCAAAAGAGACCAGGATGATGCCCAGAAGTTCTTCGTAAGACAGGAAGGTTATAACTTTGGAGATACACTGGACTCTGTTCTTATTTGGATATTTATCATCTGGACACTTGGTGCATTTTTCTGTATCTGAGAAAGCAAAAAAGCAATATTACTTTAATATTTTGTGCTTTTATCTTACAAGAAATACCTTCTTTGGATAACAGCTGATACCTTGGTCATTTTCAATTAACAATTTCATTAAAAAGAGCTTAAGAAGGATATGATTTAAAAAAAATAATGTAGCTAGGTATATGAAGTTGAGGGAAGTTCTAGGATGGTAATTATTTGCAGTGTAATGTGGATAATCTTCATAGGAACCTACGTTACTAGAGGTTAACAATGAATCATATAATCTTTTAGGCAAACATCCTGAGTCTTGCCACATGGCAGTTAATATACTGGACATGGAGGACACCTACAGTATCCTGTAACATCTGGAAGCAATCTGGAATTAAGAAGAAACTTCCTATCAGTGAGAACAATTACTTGCCTGAAAATGGTCTAGTTTTTTCCGCTTGATCAGGGGCTGGACTAGAAGACCTCCAAGGTCCCTTCCAGCTCTATTCTGATTGATTGATTCATCTACATGACTGGCAAGACTATTTGTGTAATGAGTTCCCCCCATAACTATCCACAGCACCACATTATGGACCAGGGACACCTTCTCAGAGATCCTCAAGGGGAGGCCAATAAACACAGAATTGCAAGGTCTTTCAGAAGGTGGACCTGTAATAATTCATCAAGTTTCAAAGAACGCAGGTGTTCCTAGAAAGGTGAACTTAGCAGTACTTATCTGAACTAAAAAGCAGAAGAGATATTTTCTCTGTTGTTCATAATGTTTGCCCAGGCTGTCACCCCCTCCTCCCATCTCTTTCCAGCCCCTCCTTCAAAGCCTTTTTATTATAATCCTTTTTATTATAATCCTTTTATATCAGAAATTGTGCAGGTTAAAAAACCCACAATAGTGAGTTTCAATCTGTCATTTCATGCAAACGTTCTGGATGGATCCAGTTCCACCAGGTCTCCAATTTTCCTCAGTGTCACCCACCTTCCTGAGTGGAGAAAGTCCCTCTGGACAAGGAATGCAGTCGTAGCAGCAAACTGGCTCTCCTTCTTGAGCCCTCTTGACAAATCCAGGATGACAACTTTCCACACATTTGGACTGAGGCAGGGACTAAGGAGAAAAAAATAGGAATGGCAAAGAAAATATGTTAAGTCTCTCCATCCATGGAAAATGGAGGAAGAAATGGACATTAGCCAAGTAGCCTCTGGTCTTCACTGAGGTAAATAAGAAATCTCTGACTACTTTAAACAGATGCAGGAGGTAGAACAACTGGCAGATCCTTCATTTAGTTCCTCCCTTTTGCTTTTGGAATTTAACAATGCAATAAACTACTTCCTATTTAATAAAGTCTACAGCAATGGAATTGAAAAAAAATAAGTATGATGATATATTCATATTAAAACTGAGAATAAAGTTATTGTAAAAGATTTAGGAAACTCTCATTCCTTTAGATTTTTTAATATGAAATTAAACTCTGATGGAGAAAGAAACCTCTGACCAGTAAGATGTTGAAAGATTTCATTGCAAAGCCACTCCACGGAGGTCCTGTCTCTTGAAGAACTTCCATTAGAAGACCCCAACTGGCATGTAAGTCCAACCACCCTGGACACTCTAGGCTTGGCCCACTGGAAATGGGACCTCAGGCTTTGGAAAACAGAGAAAAGATACCAAAATTTCTCCCACCTTATTGAGCGACTTTAGCCGTGAAAGAACATCTTGTTCGATAAAAAGTCTCTCTCTTTCAAAATATGCCAGAGTCTCTGCCCTGAGATCCTCTTTGGGAAGAACCAAGAAGCCACTGATGATCACATCTGCTTTTATCTCTCCATTTTGGTCCAAGTAGAGTTTCAGGTGGGAAAAATTCCAAAATTCATTCTTCTCCAGAAAGGGATTAAACTAGAATGGGAACATCCAGGAATTTGAAGAGGAGAAAACTTGGTTTCTTATCCCACATTAAATCTTTCTTCTACAATTGTCTAATCTCCAAATAGCCTTAATCAGGATACAATACTGCCATTAGCTTTATAAGTGGAAGAAACAATTTTGTGATGTGATTAGAGACCTGAGGGATGGTGTGATGACTAAGTGGATAAAACTGTCTTCAAAATGATACTCAAATAATTTTGAATCTTTTAAAATCTCTCCTATGAAACCCAAAGGTGATGGATAACATTTTTATTTATTTTATTCATTTTATTTATGAGACTTATATGCAGCCCTATCTCCCTGAGGACTCAGGGCTTACAATAATAAAAACAATAGTAGAAATATTAAAAACTATTAAACCTAAAGTCTCATAAGACCGTTAACACTTAAAACTACAACTAGAAACCCTCCCCCTGATCAGTCCGGGTAGGCTAGTTGGAACAGCCATGTTTTTAGGCCACGGTGGAAGGATCGGAGGTCAGGGGCCACCCGAGCTCCAGGGGCAGCTGGTTCCATAGGGTGGGTGCTCCCACAGAGAAGGCCCTACCCCTAGGGGCTGCCAGCCAACATTGCTTGGCTGAAGGCACCCGGAGGAGGCCCTGCCGGTGGGAGCACATCGGGACATTGGGAAACCATTATTGCAGCAGGGTTCCCACAAATTCCCTGGTCATCAATTGCCATTGGTCATCAATTTTTCTATATTGTCATTAATACGGTAATTAATACGATCTTAGAGTAAGCTCATTTGATGTGATTTAAAGAATCTAAATTCTTTGAACTGAAGCTTTATTTTAAAAGTTTGATAAAATAACAATGGCTTTAAATCAACTTAAAGGTGATAATCAGAAGCAAGCAACAATTGTTGAATTGGATGGATTGGATGGATGGATGGTCGGATGGAGTGGAACGTAATTTGCTGCTGTCACCTCTGAAGGAGGAGTCTGGTTGGAAGGCAGGCTGCACGGAGATGGCTGGAGAGTAGGGGTGGGATTCTACCAGTTCTGTCCAGTTCTACAGAACCCCTTGTTAATTTTATAAGCAGTTTGGAGAATCCCTTTTTTTCCCACCCTTATTACATTCTTGGCAGATAGCCTAGACTTCCTGTCTCCTGAGCTTGTGAGGCTTGGGTTTCTTAAAGGGGAAGGGTTGTGTTAAGATTTTTACACTAACTGTTGGGAGGAAATACTTCCCTGGACAATCAGCACTTTGAAGAAATCATTGAATAATGAAGCAAAGCTTTTAGTGACAGGGAACAAAGATGAGTGACATTCAGCAAGGCTTCTTGGCTAGCTAGAAGGATTGACATTAAAACGTGAGTTTACATACCCTTTCTGAGTTTTGGTCTAAAACTGGTTTTGGTGAAGCTTAATTCTGTCCTTGGTGAAATTTAATCCTGTGTTTATTAATGGACTAATTTTCCCTATTCATCTTCAACAAGCAACAGCTACTTTTGTGATTTAACTATTTGTATTGTGTTTGAATTTTTCTTGCCTCATGGTTTTTTTTTATTTGGGGGGGGGTCTTCCTTCACTGCTTTAGTACTATCTGGCACTGTCTTTTGGGGTATACTTCCAAGAGGCAGGATGCAAGCTTGGCACTGATTTTTTATTGCCTTTCTGGGTGGCATGTGACCTTTCCTTAAATCTGGGTGATTTCTTTAGGATATCTTGTGAGGTGAGTGAGACTAGCTGGTATTTTTAAATGGTGCAAATGGATCTAAGGATTACTTTTCCTGGGTCTGCTCTTTCTGGAGAGCTTAAATGACCTCTCTGCAAAAGGGTTTCACTTTATGAGCAAGAGTTGGCTGTTTGATAGTTATCACTGCATGTTAACTATTTTCATTCCTCAAGGTGCTCTTGCACCCTGCCTGATTTGTAACTCTGGCTTGCAGGTATTTTTAATCTAATGATTGGTATTTAGGGCAGCTTTTTGCAAGCAAAGAAGCTTTTTGTATTTTTGTACAGGTAATCCTTGACTTACAACAGTTCCTTTAGTGACCATTCAAAGTTACAATGGCACTGAAAAAAGTGACATGACCATTTTTCGCACTTATGACCATTGCAGCATAACTGCAACTGTTGTTCTTGGTTCTGATCTGGTTTGATAGCTTGTGATCAAATGGAAGAAGGTTGTTGAGGAACAAAGAGTAAAAGGGTGCAGAAGTATTCATCCAGAATTGAAGGTTGGTCTCCTGGGGAGAAGGAGCATCTTTGGGACTGAAACTCATGTACTATAGATACAATAAGAAGCATCAGTTGGTTCTAGGAATGGTCACCAATCTGAAATGTTAAAGGCTGCATGATTCTGCAGCCCTCAGTAGGGTGGTTCCTTCCTTCCTTCCTTCCTTCCTTCCTTCCTTCCTTCCTTCCTTCCTTCCTTCCTGCTATTACCTTTCTTCTGGGCTGTTCGTATTTTTGATACCGTAGAACTGGGGTTGCTCTCAGCATCGTCTTGTTTCTAAGCTGCCTCATTTCTTTCTGTTGATTGCATGTATTTTTAAAACACACTGCACAAAGATTAAAAAGCACAATCTCTGCTTGCAGGCTTATTCTGTGATAGGCAGAGTACAATAGAACAGGACCAAACTGGGAGAATCCCAACCCTGGTTGTGTGTGTATGTGTGTATTTCATGTGGACTTCCTAGCTTTAGAAGGAGAGAGGGAAGGAGGAAGGGACAGATAGAGAGAGAGAGAAAGAGGGAGAGAGGGAGGGGGAGAGAGAAGGAGAGGGGGATAAAGAAAGAGAGAAAGAAAGAGAGAGAGAGAAAGAGAGAAGGAAGATACAAGAAAGAAAAGAAAGAGAAAAGGGAAAGAAAGAAAAAGGGAGAGAGAAAGGAAGTGAAAGGAAGAAAAAGGGATGAAAGAAAGAAAGAAAGAAAAAAAAGAAAAAGAAAGAAAGAAAAGAGAAAGTAAATGAGATATATGGATGGAAGATAAATACATAGAAGGAAGGGAGGGAGGGTGAGAGGAAAAGGAGAGGAAGGAAGGACATAAACCTGGCTTCAGAAGACTTTGAAGCAGCACAGCAATCTAGGGCTGGCCTGCAAGGGATCTCGGAGGTCATCTAGACCAACGCCCTGGTCCAGCAGGAGATCCTTACAGAATCAAAGAATAGCAGGGTTAAAGGGTGTGTATGTATGTGTGTTTGTGGCTGTCAAACACCAAAAAAAGGCCAAGTAGCTCTGTGGAGGGCAGTCGTAATTAGAACACTTGCTAAGCAACTAGCCATTAGCGAGGACCTGGTCATTAAGCAAGGACCACTTACATTTGGTTTGCCGGTCACATGGCCACCTGGCCATGCCCAACCATCACATGACCACCTATCCACGCCCAGTCAGCAAGCTACTCCCACCCCAGTCGCATGACCACCAAACCACACCCACAAATTAGGCCACGCCCACAGAACCAGTTGTTAAGAAATTTGAATCCCACCCCTGCTGGAGAGGCCATGGACCCTGAAGACTCACAGTGGACAGAACAGATGATGGATGAAATGGATTCTTTCCAGAAGATTGAGGGAGATGGAGGAATGGACTTGTCACATTTAACTGGAAAACAAGTCTTAAGAGGCATTGTGTGTCAATTTACAGGAGGTCGAAGACTTTGGGGAATGGAAAGCAATTGTTGGGAAAGATGCTAGTTAAATTTTTAAGGAAATGCATTATTATTAAGAATCAAACAAAGATGTTTAACCCTGGACTGATTCTGGATGGATCAGAGATAATGATTGTGGTGGTCTGTGGTAGATAAGAAGCCCCTGCAAATTTTCTGTGAGTTAAATCAATAGCAGATAACAAACAATTTTGAAGTTTTGAAATTTAATTTTATTGTTGGATTGCGTGTTAACTACATTTTTTATATACAGCAGATAGATGAAAAGTCAGATAATTGCAAATAGATGTGTAGTTTACAATTGTGAGCCTATTTTGCAAGGGGGAGAAACTATTATTGCTGTATTGTATTCAACTGGGGGGACAATATGCATGTTTTGTCTGTTTTTAATGCACAATTTAAAAATGTTTTGCCTTGTTTTGTCTTGTCTTTGTAATAGTTTTATTTTCCAAAACTTGTATTTTACCTTTTTGAATATGTATGTTTGTGAAAATGCCACAGTGAAAATGACACAATCTCTCAGTTGGAGGGGGAGGATGCAGACCTCTTCCAACCACTGACACATGTTACACACGAGGAGCACAAGATCTGCTCACTATTATTCCAGAGTGTCAATCAGGGAAAAGTGAATTTGGTTACAAGAGAGAAGATTTTAGATGAATGAGGGGAAAAATATCCTAAAAGGATGAGCTGCTTTAGAGCTGACCCAGTGAAGCAGAGCAGTTCAGTCTCCTCTTCATGGATTGTCTGAATGCAAAGACTGGGCAGCCAACAATAAGAGAAGCTTGAACTGGGATTCCTGCAGAGAGGAGGGGTTGGGCTAGATGATCTCAGGGGCTCTTACAAGTTCCTAATGGTAAAATTATGTGATCCTATTTATAAACCATACATGCAGGAATTTATTTATGTACACAGCCTTTTAGCACTAGCCATGTTTAATATCCAAAATTGTCTGTTCTGCTATCTATTCTTTCTTCCCCCTGAACAATTAGATTGCTCAAATCTGCAGATCTTTTGTAGCACAAGTAGGGTAGGGGATGACCAGACTGAGTCTGAGTGAGGGGGTCAAAGGCATCATTAGTCTTGAGTCCCGCCCACAGGAGATCTGGGTCCAGCCCCCCCAAATGCTGCGGACCTTTTCTACCACCTGTTTGCCTTGACCATTGGTGGTTCCGATTCTTGTGGACAGCATGAGCCTGGGGTGAACCTTTATATTCATTTGAACTGCCTGGACTTCATGATTTCCCTGCGCTTGACAAGCAGATTGAGATGATTCCCATCCTTCTCCTTTGGGTTCCTTCTCCAAAGGAACCAAGATTAATGGACCCCTATTGGGAACCCATACCTGCCATGGCTGCAGCCCTGGAGACCCCAACCTCTCTTTGCCCTCCTTCCTTCTCCTCCTCTTTCTGAAGGAATAGGCGGCATTCAAGGCCTGGGCCAGAGTCTGAATGATACTGTATGAATGGGGGTCATTTGTGATCCGGATCCTGTTCCTTTTCCACTGGGTCTCCACTGGGGCTTTCTGGGTGCATCTTCTGCATGCCTTTGACAGAATGGATGTGCTTGTGAAGAAAACAGCGAAATAATGATTTATAAATTTATTTTCAACAAATACATAGGGTTCAAAGCCATCATCCAGTGGCCTTTCTTTTCCCAGATAGCTAAAGTTCCAAATACTGTGGATATATTTGAGAAATGTGTGGTTATTTATTCTATACAGTGAAAAACTTGTGAGGATCCAGACTTTCCCTTTAGTGGGTCCTGACAAATCCTCAAATATTAAATGGAAAGGAAGAATTCTGTCCTGAATGGAATCTAATTCCATGAAGTGAACAAAGACATGGACTTGTCTCCACTTAGAGAGGGCCTCCCTGAGGGCTGCTGTAGGTCCAGTTGTTGAGAATTGTTGTGATATAACAACACAAATCCCATTCCTGACAAGCATAGGAGTAAAATTTGCATGAAGTTCTCTCCATTTTCTGTGTTTGAAGCAAAGAGACCAATCAAGGTCCATCTGAAGTGGAGAAGGAGTTGGACAATTGCTGGGTACTGGAATCCTTTTTGGGGAGTAACTCATTGAAAAGGGGAATTGACTTTTATCACTTAAAGCCTCTGAAGAAGTATCGTAACTGATCTGAAAAACAATGAAGAATGTTGTGTTATACTTAGGGTCAAATCAAGTCCAAAATATTAGCTTTTAATCAATCCAACATTGTTTTGATCAGCAAATTAAAGAGATTATTGTTGATTAGCTGTTAGGCAATGTCAAGAAACAGAATTTTAAACACAGAACTTTAACAACATAGTATATAAAAAATGAAATACAGAGAATAAATAAAAATGCCATTTCTGTATTACTCCAATAATTACTGCAATCAGACTCATATGTAGATTTCAACTGAACTGCTTTGTTCCAATAAAGGTCTGGATTCTATATCAATATTTGAATTCTGACTGCACAGGAAATATGTTACTTTAATGTAAGTCTCCCAATAGGTTGTTTGTCTAATGTGCAGTCCAAGACTCTGATCTCTCTCTTTCTTCTGCAATGGACATTCAACCTACAGATGTATTCCATGTTCTGTCTTTGGAGCTCCACAAATAAAAGTCTGTTAATTATAAGGGACTTAGTTAAATCTTTGATATTTAACCATAGTGTTTAGCTGATGAAATCTTGCTCAAGTAAACAGCCCTAAGATATTTAGGTATTTCTGGTTTCTTTTTTTCTTCTATAACATTTTTATTGAGTTATAAAATATTGTAAAATACAGAATACAAAAGTAAATAGAAAAGCAGTGGGGAAGAAAAATGGCAAGAGAAGTGAGGGAGGATAAGAAAAGAAAAAGAAACATTGACTTCTGACTCTCTCTGTTGCAGTAAAATAAGGCATTAACATCAAATCACAATGTTTTGCTTTTTCATAATAATATGAACAAACCATTTCTGTAAAGATCTATCAATCTACTTGGTAAAACTCAAGATCAAAGTTTCATTCTTTTCCACTTCAAGCATGAAGTTCAGAAGTGGTTTCCATGTGGAAAGAAAAGTACTTATGTTCTTTTCTTTATGCAAAGTGATCAATTTTGCCACTTGTGCCAACTTCTGCAATCATTCGTCGTTTAATATTAAAATTTATTTGGCAGGGTAAAAAATCTAGGATAAAAAGGGCCTTGGTGGTGCAGGCTGCTAAATGCCTAGCACTTAGTTTCCAGCTGCCTGCAATTATTGCAGGCTCGAATCCCACCAGGCTCAAGGTTGACTCAGCCTTCCATCCTCTCGGGGTAGGTAAATTGAGGACCCAAGATTGTTGGGGGCAATAAGCTGACTTTGTAAAAATGCGCTAGTAATAAGCAGGCATATACAATGGAATGAAGGCTATTGCTGAGTGCATTGGGTTGTATCCCAAAAATTGTAAGCGCCCTGAGTCTGGGAGAAGGGCAGCATAAATGCAATTAAAAAATAAATAAATTGAAATCTTTACTGGATATGAGGAGCAGAGGAGGACTCTGATTGCCAAAATGGGAATTATATTATAGTGCAGCAAATTTAGTCTGGTTGAAGTATTGGATTAACCTAAAAATAAAAGAATATTAGACCATCAAGGGTCATGATTTTCAAAGTGGATGGCATGCTTTTTTATGGGACATAGGAAATGCTAAACAAAAATATTTCCATAGACACCTAATTAGCGATTTGTTGATGCACAATGGATTAAGGTTAAAAAGAAACACTATACAAAAATTCCAATTTGGCTATTCACAATGGAAGCAATGATCCACCCAAATAATCTAGATTTGAGTAAACTGTTAAAATATAGGGATTTATTAGATATATATGGGAATTTGAAAATGATACACGAGCTACAAGAGTAAGGGCTATGAGTGGATTGGTGGGCTTATCTTCAAATACCATGCAATATAAAAAAAAGATATGAAGGAATTTGGAATACAATTAAAACCTCAATATTTGGATAAAATATTTATTAGGGTTCAGATTTAAAAAATATTACTAAAATTTACAAATACTTATTAGAAGTAGATCTGGAGGAAAGAAATCGTAAAAGGCTGTATGATTGCATGGGGCCAAAATATAGGGCATAATATAAATTTAGTGGACTGGGAAACCATATGGAGTATAAATTATAAAATAATGAAATCAGCAACATATAAAGAGAATACACATAAAATGTTTTATAGAGGTGGCATCTTTCCCCTCGAGACTAGCTTAAAAATATATATGAAATGAGCCCCATGTGTTGGAAATGTAAAAAGAAGGAGGAACTATTATCACATGTGGCACCTGCCCGAAGCTCGGAAATATTGGCATAAAATTCAAATTTGGTTGCAAGAAATTCCAAATGAAAAGTAGAGAGCTAGAACCGAGCTCTTCCTGTTGGGAATCCTTAGAAAAAAATATGCAAAAAGTATAAAATACTTATTAATACATATATTAACTGCTGCAACAATTACATTTGCAATGCTGGAAACACCTTATATTCCGGTTGATCAAACTGTCATACAAAAAATTATGAGTTGTGCTGAAATAGATAAGTTATCACTAAGTTTGAAAAAATAAAGAGATTCAATATTTTACATGGTGTGGGAACGACGGTATAATTGGTTAGATAGGAGATAGAGCAAAGACAAGTAATTATTAAACAGAGGTATAAATAGAATAAAATATATTCAAGTATAAGTTACTATTTGTCAGAACATATATAGGATTGCTATGTAAATATCACCACAGGTAGTCATTAATGAATAATATATTTTTTCATGTTTTAATGGTTTGTGTTTGTGTGTTTGACAGTTTGTTTTGGTTTTGATGTAGTAAAAGTTTATAAAGTTTATAAAAAAAGAAACAATTTTAAACACAGAACATTAACAACATAGTATATAAAAATGAAATACAAAGAGAAAAAAAAAAGAAAAAATGCCATTTCTCTATTACTGCAATAATTTACTGCAACCAAATTCATATGTAGCTTTCAACTGAACTACTTTGTTCCAATAAAGTTCTGGATTCTATATAAATCTTGAATTCTGACTGCACAGGAAATATGTTGCTTTAATGTAAAGTCTCCCAATAAAGGTTGTTTGTCTAGCGTGCAGTCAAGATTCTGACTCTCTTTTCCTTGTGCAATTGACATTCAATCTACGGATTATGTATACATCTTCTCTGGAGCTCCACAAATAAAAGCCTGTTAATTATAAGGAACTTAGTTAAATCTTTGATATTTAACCACAGTGTTTAGCTGATGAAGAAGTGAGGAGGATAAGAAAGAAAAAGAAAAAGAAACATTGTCTTCTGACTCTCTGTTGCAGTAGGTTAAAGGCAGTAACATCAAATCACAAATTTTTGCTTTTCATAGTAATATGAAGAAGCCATTTGTGTAAAGATCTATCAATCTAATCAATCGTAAAAACTCAAAATCAAAGTTTCATTCTTTTCCACTTCAAGCATGAAGTTCAGAAGTGGTTTCCATTGTGGAAAGAAAAGTACTTATGTTCTTTTTCTTCATTCAAAGTGGTCAGTTCTGGCATTTCCACCAACTCCATCAATTCTACAATCATTGGTCCTTGCTAGGAATCAAAGTGTCCTCCCACTTTCGTGCATACATCAGTCTTGCTGCTGTCAACATACAGGTGAAAACTCGAAATATAATTAGAATATTGTGCAAAAAGTTCATTTGTTTCAGTAGTGCAACTTAAAAGTAATGCAACTAATATATGAGATAGACTCATTACATACAAAAGCAAGATAGTTCAAGCTGTGATTTGTCATAATTAAGATGATTATGGCCAACAGCTCATGAAAACCCAAATACACAATCTCAGAAAATTAGTATATTACATTCAATCAATAAAACAAGTTGTACATAGAACAATATTGGACCTCTGAAAAGTATAAGCATGCATATGTACTCAGTACTTGGTTTGGGCCCCTTTTGCAGCAATTACTGCCTCAATGTGGCATGGCATGGAAGCTATCAGCCTGTGGCACTGCTGAGTGTTATGGAAGGCCAGGATGCTTCATTAGTGGCCTTCAGCTCTTCTGCATTGTTCGGTCTCATGTCTCTCATCTTTCTCTTGGCATGCCCCATAGATTCTCTATGGGGTTCAGGTCAGGTGAGTTTGCTGGCCAATCAAGCACAGTAATCCCTGGTCATTGAACCAGGTTTGGTGCTTTTGGCAGTGTGGGCAGGTGCCAAGTCCTGCTGGAAAATGAAGTCAGCATTCCCATAAAAGCTCATCTGTGGAAGGAAGCATGAAATGCTCCAAAATCTCCTGGTAGATGGCTGAGTTGACCCTAGACTTAATGAAGCACAGTGACATGGCTCCCCAAATCAACACAGACTGTGGAAACTTCACACTGGACTTCAAGCATCTTGCAGTGTGTGCCTCTCCATTCTTCCTCCAGACTCTGGGTCCTTGGTTTCCAAATGAGATGCAAAAGTTGCTCTCATCAGAAAAGAGGACTTTGGACCACTGAGCAACAGACCAGGTCTGTTTTTCTTTAGCCCAGGTAGACACTTCTGATGTTGTTTTTGTTCAGGAGCGGCTTAGACAAGAGGAATACAACATTTGAAGCCCATGTCCAGGATCCGTCTGTGTGTGGTGGCTCTTGATGCCCTGACTCCAGCCTCAGTCCACTCCTTGTGAAAGTACCCAATGCTTTTGAATGGCCTTTCCTGACAATCCTCTCAGGCTGCGGTCATCCCTGCTGCTTGTGCACCTTTTCTTCCACACTTTCCCCTTCCACATAACTTTCTATTAATGTGCTTTGATACAGCACTTTGGAAATATCCAACTTCTTTTGCAATTACCTTTTGAGGCTATCTA
>SOZL01001385.1:0-14046 GCA_009733165.1 Naja naja
TTTTTTTTCTTCTAGGTAGACCGCCTACTGTCCAAGTTGTTCTTCTTCTTCTTCACTTATCATTGCACCTTCCTTTGAAGTTCCACAATCAGTTCTTCATGTCCTCCGCTTCCCTCTTTTCCTCTAAATAGCTCTCATAGAATAACTCTGCCTTCCACTGTGTCGATTCTATGTCTTTGTTCCGCCAGACAAACAAGAGGCCTTCTGGTATTAGCCATCTATAATTTATCCCTCTCTTCAATAATTTCTGGATAAAATGCATATTCTCCTCTCCTCTCTCTATTCTTCTTGGTATCTGTTTCAATACCGACATCTTTATTGTTTGCTTCAGCGCCTTGTCTCTGACTGTTTGCAAAATTTGTGATTTAATCTTCTTAGTAAATCTAATATGAATTTCTTTGAGCTTATTCCTCGTTGATATCTTGTAAAGACACGAAATGCTTCATCTATTCCATCCCTCATCTTCTTCTTCCGTTATTTCTAACAGTTCTGCCAAAATCTGTGTCATTTTCTCCAGTAGATTTTCACCCTTCTTCCTCAACATTTTAATCTCAAATAGAATTCGATCTATCAACTTCACTCAGAGATTCATTATGGTCGCTCTCAACTTCCCTTAATCTGGTATTAAAACTCTTCATTTCCTTGTCTCTTTGTTCTTGCTGCTCTTCAATTTCTTCATCCTCTCACCATATTTCTCCATTATTTGCTGTAAAACCTTTATATTTTCATCTGTCTTGTCTAACTTTTATCTGTCTTGTCTAGCTTTTCATCTGTCTTGTCTAGCTTTTTATCTGTCTTGTCTAGCTTCTGTTCAATTATCTCTGTTCTTTTTCCAATCTCACCTACTGCTTGTAATATCTTCTGTATTGCCTCTTCTGTTGTGGAGCCGTTACTTGTGGAATTGAAGGTCTTCTACTCATTGTTGCAGAGGTTGTCAGAACCAATTCCAAAAAGAAGGAAGGAAAAAAAAAAGGCCAATAAGCAAAAAATAAAAATAAAAATTAGTGTTATAAAAGGAGAAGAACAATCCTTTTAACAAGAAAAAAGGAAAAAGAATAGTAAAGGAAAAAAGGGGTTCAATTACATATCAATAATACAACAATAATTTAGAAAAGGCAAAAATTTAAAACTTGAATTTAAAAGGAAATAGGATAATAAAAAAAAAGTCCAATAGTTAACTATCTTGTTTCCAATGCGTAGAATAAAAAAAAAAACCAACTCTCAAAAGAAAAAGGCTAAGAGTTAAAAAATAGGAAGGTATCAATAAGAAAAAGGATAAAAAATAGTAAAATAGTAAAATTCCCTTTAGGAATAACAAAAATATTTTTAGGGGCTCAAATTATAAAAATTAAATTCAAACAATAAAAAGTCTTGGCAGGAAGCAATATCACTCTTTATTCCATTGCCACTATGCAGAGTCCAGAGCTTAACTAGTGAAGGCAGGAAGATAGCAGCTCCTCTGTTTTTGCCTCTCGAAGAGATCCAATTCTTTTATTTTAAAAGCTCTCCAAGGTCATTTTATTCTTCAGTTCCAAACTGAAGGCTCAGAGATATTCCAAAAGCACCTATCCAGCACTTTCTAATCAACGGAGCCTTGGATACAGTCCTTGCAAGTGTGTATGTTTATATAAGATAACAGGTCTCTAGTAGCAATATTGTATCTTACAACCAACTTTCACTTCCTTGCCAAGTGACTTCCAAATGTATCACTTCCTGTCTTATTCAAAACAAGAAGGACAGTAAAAATCTCGGTGGCCATTTCTTATATGCAAAAATAAAAAGTAATCAAATCAAAATAACCAAATTACGTTAGAGCCCCTAATGCCAAAAAGGAAAAAAGAGACAAGATTCAACAAAATGTAAAAGGTATTCAGAGAGTCCCAAGAGGAAAAGTAAAAGGAAAGTCTTTAAAGCCATAAAAAAGAAAGAAGAAACAAAACTCTTTACTTTCAAACACAATCTCTTCCGCCGCCTATTCCATATCACTCTCAATTTCACACCATTAGAGTTGCTAGGATGTTCCCAAAGGGTTAAAACAAGATGATCTCACCGACCGACAAACTTCTTCCAATCTCATTCCTCTGGAGCTGTCACAGCTTCTTCAGCCCGATGGCTGCCTCAGCGCGGGTAAAGGGGCTGTCCTGGATCAACCAGGGACTTTGCGACATCCCTGGGATCAACAGGAGGCCCCAACTTTCACCAACCCTACGAGTCAGTTTAGATCCCGGGACCGTCCCAAGCGGCAGTATCAGAGGTGATCTCAGGAGTCAAGATCACCTCCGTCTCGCGGCGACTCCAGCTCCACCCCCTCTCCCGAAGTCCAGTTTTTTTTATTTGTCTTCTGGTCAATGACTCTCCACACCATCTCAACTATTTTGTGAAAGTGCCTGTAAGTGGGTATTCTAGATGGGTCCTTTGGAATCCATCAACATTAAGCAATATTGTTGTACAGAAATGGAAATCAAAAAGAGACACATCCTGTAACCTATGTGAAACCAAAACTATTCTGTCAAACAGACTTTGGGATGATGATAGCTCATTGGCCTGGGATAGAGGACTGTGCTTTAAAGTTTCTGATTAGTAAATAGAATCAAGAAGAGTCCAAACTCATTTTTTGTCCAGCTCCATGCTTCTTTATGGGTGGAGACAAATACTGTCCATTCAACATACCTTTAACACAATAATGAATCTTTAACAAATTCAGAATTTAGAAAGAAAGAGAAGAAGAAAGGTAGCACATGTAGGGCATACATAAGTAAAGGGGAAGTACTGTTGATTGGAAAATCTTATAGTAGCAGTATATTGTTTTGCTGAATGTCAGGTTTTTGCAAAATAAAAATGGGAGTAAAGCAAAATTCTGCTGAGTGAACTACTTGTGCCTTCAGAATCCCAAACATTCTTATTTCTGCCCTTGCCTGGCTAAACTAAAATTGCTTGGAAGATATGTGGAGTGTAAATAAATAATCTCACGTATTTTCAGAGCACTAATACCCTTCCTTTTATTTTGTAAAATGAAGCTATGACAATGCAACCAGAGAACCCATAGCAAAAGAAACGTTCCTGTTTTCTGTTATAAAGAATACATACATTTCTAGCTGAGCTCCATAGTGTTGATGACAGTAATTTTAAATTCTACAAATTGTTCTGAAAGTATATAGAAGAATTCCTTTGGGCATAGATATTCAGAAATTCAATTAAGTGGATTAAGTTCTTGCATGTCTGGGAATGTTTGCTGGTCACCTGGGTGCAGTGAGAACAAAGAAGATCTTTGGGTGGTTCCAGGGATTGCAAAGCATCTCATTTGATTCTGCCCGCAAAGATGGCTCGGAGCTCAAATGTCAAGCATTTGAGAAACAAACAGGAAAGGCAAACAAACTTGTGCCTCAAAAAAAAAAAACCACCTTCCTTTTCAGAGTTGCCGCGTTACCAGTATGTAAACAATGCAAAGAAGCTCTTACAGAGTGGAGTGGAATTGGCAATCCAGGATGTTCCTTGAGTAGTAAAACAAAAATGAACATAAATAAAACCTGATAAACTTTGCAAAGTCCAGGCAAGAATCAGGCTGACTCCCAAACAGATGCAGTATAAAACAATTTAAATACAGTAGGAAAATGACTCAGGAGTAGGAAAGGTTTCATTATTAATATTTGATCCTGGACAGGTCAGAGATGATGGGGGTGATTTATGGTAAATTAAAAAAAAAACCTTATAGACTTTCTACAAGTAAATTATAATAACAGACTCTTAACAGAGGGTCTTGAACTTTAATTTGGCTGTTCTGTAAGCTGTTAACTATTTTTTTTAATTTCACATATATAATGTATGACTGGTCAATAGTGTTGAAAGTAGATAAAAAGCTTGTAAATTTTGGTTCTACTTTGCATCTATTATTGTTGTAACAATTTGTCAATGTTCAACTAGGGGATAATATATGGAGGTTTTTTAATTCACATTATTTTTTTAATGTTCTTGACTAGTTTCACCTCTGTCTTTTTTTCCTTTTATATTTTAATATTTTGAATAAAATTTAAAAATGAAGTAAAAAAAAAGAAATATTACTGCTAGAAATGATTCTGTAATAATTGTAAATAGTCCTTAAAAATTCTAAGTTGTCTGCAACACTCCTTGAGTGAAATGTCCCTTGTTAAGGTCCTGTCCTCTTTGCTGAGAGTGGCAAAATATAATATGAAGTGCTCTTTTAAAAATATTCCAAAGAAACCTTGACATTGGGTAGGCTAGATGTCTTTTGAATGCTTCCTCAGTGGCTTCATCAAAAGTGTAAACAGCATAGCTTTAGATACTTGGCAAGAATCCCAGTAAAAGGATCAGCAAATTTCCTTTCCTAACTGATATGGGAGCATAGAGACCTGGAGGGCTACAAGACGAAACTTTCTCAAACTTTATTTGAATAATCAGAGAATAACTTCCTCATCCCTCTGCTAAAAAACTAATTTCCACAACATTGTCAAATTATTTACTAAGACTGTATTAGTATTATTCGTCTCATCCTTCCTTAGTACCTATCTATTCCTACTTATGACTATAACTGTGTTGCTTGTATCTTTACAATTTATATTTTTATTTGTTTCCTAATATGATTTGATTGCTTATTAATAACCTATGACTATCACTAAGTGGTGTATCTTATGGTTCTTGATGAATGTATTTTATTTTTTCTTTATGTACATTGAGAGCATATGCACCAAAGATAAATTCCTGGTGTGTCCAATCACACTTGGCCAATAAAGAATTCTATTCTATTCTATTCTATCCTGACTCAATCAATTGTTTCAGAAATGGAAGTTTAATAATTCATTAATATGAAGCCGCTGGGCGAGGTCATCTGTGGTTTTGGGGTGAGGTATCATCAATATGCGGATGATACCCAGCTTTTCATCTCCACCCCGAACCATATCAGTGATGCCCTCTCCGTGATGTCCCATTTTCTGGATGCAGTACAGATCTGGATGGGGAGGAACAGGCTCTGACTCAACCCAGCCAAGACTGAGTGGCTGTATGTACCAGCATCTCAGAGTATCCAGGATATTCCATCTTTGGTCATGGGGGGAGAGGTGTTGCCCCCTGTGGATAGGGCTCACAACTTGGGGTGTCCTTCTGGATACACAGCTCAGTTTGGAGGAGCAGGTGGGAGCTGTGACCAGGGGGACGTTCGCCCAGGTTTGCCTGGTGCGCCAGTTGCGCCCTTATCTGGACCGAGATGCCCTGCGGACGGTCACCCATGCACTTGTCACTTCCCGAATCAACTACTGCAATGGTCTCTACATGGGACTGCCCTTGTGGACCACTCAGATGCTACAGCTGGTGCAGAATGCGGCTGCGCGGGTTGTGATGGCAGTATCCCAATACTCCCATTGTATACCCCTCCTGCGTGAGCTGCATTGGTTGCTGGTTGCCCTCCGGGTGAGATTCAAGGTGTTGATGTTAATATACAAAGTCCTACATGGCTTGGGTCTGGGATACTTGCGGGAACGTCTTCTGCCAGCATCGCATTCTGATCGCCCTGTGTGCTCCCACAGGCAGGGCCTCCTTGGGGTGCCATCGGTGAGACAATGTTGGCTGGTGGCACCCAGGGGTAGGGCCTTCTCTGTTGGAGCACCCACCCTGTAGAATCAGTGCCCCTTGGGGCTCCACTTCGCCCTGGACCTCCGCTCCTTCCACCGTGACCTGAAGACTTGGCTGTTTCAGCAGGCCAGCCTGGACTGAAATGAGGTGGGGCGGGTTTTTTCTTTTTCAAGGGAATTTTAACTAATTTTACTGATTTTTAGATTTATTGGGCTTGTAATTTAATTATTTTTAATTAACTTATTTTTTTTATTGTGATTTTATACTGTGAGCCACCCTGAGTCCCTAGGGAGAGAGGGCAGCATACAAGTCTAATAAACAAATAAACAAATAAACAAATAAGCAAATAAACAAATAAATTAGAGGAGTCATAAATACAGCCAGGTCCACTCCAACTGTCTTGACTATACTGGATATTTTAACCTAATGAAGCCAAAGGTCGCAAAGATGGAAAAGAAATGACAGATACTGCAAAGAAGTTTGGGTTATCTACTCTAATTTTTGTTTTTCAAGGGAGCAACTCTGCACTTAACGATGTTGCAATTGGTTGAAGCTTTTGTGTGAATAACGCTACCCCTCCCTGGAGTGAAAATAAATTTTAATGGAGAGGTCTCCACTTCCAAATGCCTTCAAGGACCACTCCCCAGTATGGTGAAACTCACAAGCCACTCCTTGAATATACCAGTGCCTAAGGTTAGCATTTAACACTGATAATAAGTAAATGAATGATTGTATGCTGTCATCTACCAACCTTTTTCCCCTTGAAATTATACTTATGAGATGCATGCAATGTTTTGGGAAATAATGGTAAATTTTCCTGTTTACATTTATTCAAAATTATTCATTGCATGCTTAGAAATTATTTCCTTTGCTTTGGAGGGCAATGAGAAGTCAATGAAGAAGTCCAAATGTTGTCATCGTCATCATCATCATCATCATCATCATCATCATCATCATCATCATCTTGTTTGAAATCACGGGACTGCTATGTCTCATGACATTTTAGCAATCATACATGTAATCAATACAAATTTTCAAATGCCGTATTTGGAAGTAGTTTCTATGAAAGCCATGAGCTGCAAGCAGAACCAGACAGTTAATCCTGGATCAAATAAAGCCTGACAGTTCCTTTGTGCTGTTGATCAGCACATAGAAGCTCTATACTTTAGGCATATAATGCCAGCAGATGATGGATTAGAAGAAATGATTATGGTTGGCAAGGCTGAGGGAAGCAGAAGGGAAAAACAGACTGTAAGGTGAATTTATGGAATCATTGAGATCACTGGAATAGTCATAGAAGGGTTGTTGCTTAATAAGGTCAAAATGGTTAAGATTTGTCCACACAGCCACCAAGAGTTGATTCAATCTGGTGGTACCTAGGTTCTGGTCAATGACAGATCGAGATTGTGATTGTGCGTGGCTTTGATCCATGCTTACCCTGTTGGAGGGGTTCTTAAAGGACCAGATCCATCTGACCCACCTCATAGGGGTGTGGGGAAGAGAGGGAGACTGCCAGCTGGGTCAGGGGGCCGCATCTCCCTCCCTGGCTTGGCAAACTCCCCTAGAAGACAGGGAGAAGTGGTAGTCTTTTAATGGCTGCCCTGAAGACAGGAAGCTGCCGGGACACAAGTTTTGTGCTGGAGAGTAAAAGTGGTGAGCAGCATGTAACTGGATAAAAGACTTTGAATATTCTTTTGGATAACCCTGAAAAGCAGAAAGAAAGAGCCCTTGTTTGGAAGAGTGGTAACGGTGAACGAGAAATAAGAGAAAATATAAGGTAAAAAAGCTGGAAATAAAAAGAATTATATGTGTTTAGAGACTAAATTTGGAATAACATACAAATGGACATTAATCAGGCATTGGATAAAATGCTGGACTTATTTGGAATTGGTTAAATCTAATATTAATATTATGGAAAAGTGAATTAAAATAAAATAATTCTAAGAAGAAAGTGATATAGAGCACCACTAAGGGTTAAAGATTTCCTTCTTTTATGTTTCTATGGAAAATTACTGTTGTATGTAACAAGATCCCGGAAGCTTTATTAAAAGAAAAGAAGAAGAGGGGATTACAGTTAAAATGGAGACTTTGACAAGGACTAAAACAGAAAAATTTGACTTTTAATAAAATAAAGAATAACTTAATAGACCAAAGAAATGGAAGAAATAAACAAAGAATTTAAGTTAGCTCAAAATGTGAGAGATGTTTAAAGAAAGAATGAGATTGTGGAGTTAATGCTGAGTAAAGCAGTAGTTACAACCAGGAAGAACAAAAGCCCAGAAGGCAGATTAAAAAAAAATAACATCCTCGATGAGCATGAAGAACATGGATCATTGTCAAAGGACATAAAAGGACTTAAAACTGAGACATCGATATTAGAGACAATAAATAAAAGAAAGACATTCAAGACTAAGAAGAAGAAGAGAATACATAAGAAGAAACCCCCAAAAAGAGAACTGAAAAGGGGAGGGGAATACGGCCGACAGGCAGAGGGAAATAAAAATAAAATTAGAAGGAAAAAGAAAAGACTGGGGAAAATTAGAAAAGGGAAACCCAGCCAAAATTAAAAGGAATGATAAAGCTTCAAGATTTAGAGATAAGGGTTAGGGATTGTATAAGGGGGATACCACATGGGAATGTATATTGGCGTTCAGTTTAAAACTTGTTAGAAATTATTTTAGGATTATATATTTTCGAAAATAGACACATCTTATATTTTTGCTCCAAAAACACACTAGGTCTTATTTTAGGGGTAGGTCTTATATATATATGTGCCAAATAGTGGGTGTGAAATGTGTAGGGGTATTTATGGATGCAATTCTCCCTAAAATCTTCCTGGAACTGGAGTTTACTACTAGGTCTTATTTTAGGGTAGGTCTTATATTAGGGCAGTTTAGAAAATAGTGCTAGGTCTTACTTTGAGGTAGGTCTTATTTTTGGCTGCAATTTATATAATCTAAATATATATATATAATCTATGTGTGTGTGTATGTATATATATATATATATATATATATATATATATATATATATCTGTATATGGTTATTATGCTTGTTATGAAGTCTTACATTAGGGGTTTAAAACAGGGGACTGGAAATGTATTAAAACATATAGATAAATTTTGGCTAAATTTTAGCAATTTTTTTTTTAATTACATTTATATGCACCTTCCTTCTCAGACTCAGAAGCTTACAATTTTGGAGCACAACCTGATGCTCAGCAATAGCCTTCATTCCATTGTATATGCCTGCTTATTATTACTAAGCGGCATTTTTACAAGGTCAGCTAATTGCCCCCAACAATCTTGGGTCCTCAATTTACCTACCCCGAGAGGATGGAAGGCTGAGTCAG
Organism: Naja naja; assembly: GCA_009733165.1. Taxonomy (NCBI): domain Eukaryota; kingdom Metazoa; phylum Chordata; class Lepidosauria; order Squamata; family Elapidae; genus Naja; species Naja naja. The sequence goes on from SOZL01001385.1 coordinate 8,936, forward strand.
GGGTGGATATCCTAAAATATATGTTTTAAAATATACAGTTGATTATTTAATGTGAATATGTTTAAAGCTGGGGAATGAATTATTAAATTATATAGATTGAGGGGATATACCATGTGGATCCTAAATATATTGGCTTTTATTTTTATTTTTTTAAGATTGTTTATTATATAATTGGCTTAGGGAAAATTAAGGATAATAATGATGTGTAATGTTAAATAAAACAGGTGGTAAGCTGAAAATGGAAATAATAGGAGATAAAGAACTGGGAATCTATATATGGATGAAATGATATTAATACTGAATTAATGAATTAAGAGCCTTGGTGGTGCAGGCTGTTAAATGCCTAACACTTAGTTCCAGCTGCCTGCAATTAGTGCAGGCTCGAATCCCACCAGGCTCAAGGTTGACTCAGCCTTCCATCCTCTTGGGGTAGGTAAATTGAGGACCCAAGATTGTTGGGGGCAATAAGCTGACTTTGTAAAATGCCGCTGGGGGCCCAAAAAAGCCCTAGTAATAAGCAGGCATATACAATGGAGTGAAGGCTATTGCTGAGCACATTGGGTTGTGCTCCAAAAAAATTGTAAGCTGCCCTGAGTCTCGGAGAAGGGGGATATAAATATGAATTTTAAAAATTGAAATATGAAATGGAAATTTATTTAAGGATGGGTGAAATGGATAATGATATGAGATGACATCATATAAGATTTGTGGAAATGAAAGTATGATTATGTACAAGTGATACAATCTGGAACCACGTTGCCTATGCAAAGAGATGAGTAAAATTAAAAATTAAAACTTTTGAGGAAAGAAAAATCTGGTGGTACCTAAAACATCAGGTAATGTCAGTCAACAGATTATTCCCTGCCTCTGAATGGAGGATTTCAGGCTGTAAGTCCATCACCAATTTAATATTGTCCCCAAAGCCATCAGATTCCATGGATTTCCCATTATGAAGTTGGATATGGGATTCTAATTTTAAAAAGAAAATTATAATATTGAATTTTCCTCTCTGTTTGCTCTTTCTGAGGTTGTTTCAAACTTTCCAAAACTGTGATTTTTCAATGTGAAACAACAAGAAGAAGATTTAAATTAAATATGAATTAATAGTCTTCTGTTAGTGTTTGATAATCACTCTTTGACTTTTTTGTTAGTACATCTTCTAACTCATGGCATACAAATTAGACGTACTTGATCCTTTCAAGCTGTACTTTAGCAACCCCCTTTTAAACAAATTCTGATTTTTTTAATATAAATATGGCCACTGTGTTTAGTCAGTTCTACAAAAACCATCCCTTGGGAAGATCCTAAATGTCACTGTGTTGTTGTTTATTGTGTTGTTGTTTGATCATGCATTTAGCTATTCTGTATGAAGTCACTCATTTTCTCTACTGGAGTCCTATCTAATTTTATTTTCTAATGGCAATTCTAAGGATTTTTTATTAGAATACCAACTTTATGCCTCTTCTTTATTCATATGTTTGCGTATAGTCCCGATATTCACAGTTGGGTGCATCCAGAGTATAATCTTCTGTGAATGACTAAATCAGTAAGAAGGACATTATTTAAGCTATGAATGCTAAACAAGGATTGTAGAAAATCATCCAACATTAGCTTACTACTTCACTGGAGTTTGTATCTATCGCTCCTGAACAACATTGAGATTACTATGGCTTCAAATCTTGAGGGGAAAAAAACTAAAATGGACGTAAGCTTAATTCATGCCATTTATACAGGGTGACAAACACATCCACCAAGCTAAAATATTTTAATTTTGTTTGATTATATTATTTATTTGGAACTATATAGCAATGGTTTACTTGCATCTATAGTATTGTCTTATTTAAATGAAAGTTCAGTAGTATTCAAATGACTGAGAAGGAACCGTATTGCAATCTTTAATCATGAAGCAAATGTAGGAGATGTCCATGCTGAGCCTGAGGGAAGGGTCAAACACATCATCAATCTCAAGTCCTTTCACATCCACAAGAGATCTAAGTCCAACCCTCCTTGAATGCCATTGACTCTTCTCTACCATCAATTTGCCTTGACCTTTAGTAGTTTAGATTCTTGTTTAGAGGATGCATAGAATAAATTTGTACTCATTTTGTGTTGCGACCAGCAAGTCCTCACTCCAGTTTGCTGTTTAAGCGGGAGCCGGAGAAGCCGCTGATTGGCTGAGCTGTTTGACAGCTCCATATAAAAGGAGCTGTCAAACGGAATCAGCTGTCTGTCTCTCTCAGCTGCTGCCGTAAGCTCGTGGCTGGCAGCGGCTGAGATACAAATTAACAATAAAGCCAGTTAAGCTTTATTGCTGCCTCCGCCTCTTCTTTTCAGCGCGCCAAACACAAAATTTTGGATCTAACCCTGACTCCCAGTTTCTTGCTCTTGATAGTAGACACTGCCAAGGTACCAACTAGTTATGGCTTTAGTAAATTATATCAATAAATAATACTGTAATAAAACACAGTCATGTGTAGCTAACCTCATTGAAACTGATGCCACAATGCAACTTTACAACAGTGTAAGACTGTGTGCATGGTGAGTACTTCATGCAAACATACCAGAATGTGGTCATTGAGAAAGTAAGATATCTCTCAACTTATCATAACTTCCAGGAAAATGGAAAGGAGAAGCAGCTGACTTTTGTCATACATTTATTTTATGTTAAAATACTGGGATACAAAAACAATGAGCTGGTTGCTTCTATCATTTCCAGCTTGAAAATTGTTTAAAACAAGCATTTACTCAAGTAAATGAGATAATAATAGTGTGTATTAGAAAGTGGAATAAGGGCTAAGATGTACTTGAGTAAAATGGATCTTTGGGACAGTTTCACATATTAAATATTTATTTTAAATATGGTAAAATAATACCTATAATTTCAACACAGGACAAAAAAAATCAGACCTAAAACAATATCATGGAGAAAATAGCATTGTAAGGGTCTATGAACAGACTTGGGAATTAGAATATATATGTACTGAAATATGTCTGTAGTTATATTTGTTGGTGAACTGGAGATTATAAATTACTATTAATGAGAGTATGATCCTGTATAACACAGCTTCTAAACATGTACTACTGGGCAGTAAATGACTAAGAACATAAATGTACATTTAACTATGATATTGGATTTGCAATTTCTCTATTTTTAACCACAGGGTTCATAGGATTTTCCATGTTTGGAATAGTGTTTATCTTTACTTGGCCTCCACCCAGAATTTCAATTTCTCAAGCTTGCAATTTATGGCTAGTTTCCAAACAGTAACTTCCCTAAAAGCATCTGTACAAAAGTTCGCTTTGTGATCTATGATGGGAATCCTTACCCCAAAATAATGATCATGATGCAATTTAAGCCTAAAAATCTATGATGATATCCTCCCTGGGGACACCTTCAAGCGTACAGCTTTACACATACAGGCATCTGTGTATTCATCAACTCTGCATCGTTGGGGATAGAGCAGATATGTAATTGCACAATGCACAAAGGCTAGTGCAGAACAGACAACTGTGCTGTGTTTGTTGATGCTTGTCTTCAGTGATACTTTTAGAGGAATGTTCTCACTGTGGTTAGCATGATGCATTTCCTCCCTACTTCATACAATGCTTCAGTACAGCTCTTCTCTGTGAGAATGTAAACTATATTATTGTGTGATTGCAGATCATCAAGGGACTCTGGCCATGTTTTCAAGGGCATTTGGGTACTTTACAGAGACAAAATTAGGATTGTATGCAAAGTCTTATGTAACTAGATCAAAATCCAACCATTTGGCACATTTCTCTCAAAGATCATCCAAATGATCTTTGACAGCAGGATGTGTATGTACTGCTTTGTTGAGGGAGGGTGGGGGGAGGGAGGAGGGAGAGGGGGGACAGAGAGGAGAGAGAGGAGACTTGGACTCAGTCCTGAGTCTTAATGACTACCTGGACAAGTCCCTGCAGTTTAGCAAGGTTTTGGAAGTGGTTTGTCATTGCCACCTCTAAGGAGGCTACATATCTAAGGTGGGAGTAGAAATCATGGTTTCCTAGTTTCTAGCTCAGTGCCTTAACCATGACACCAAACTGACTTTCTCTAGGATTCAGTGGCATATAACCTTTGGAAATAGTACACCAAACATTTATAACTAAGTCATAAAACAGTTCAGGATGCAATGTTCACTGACAACTGTTTTTCCCCCTGGATATCTACCACATGTTGGATAACAGAATTCTTAGCGATCAAAATGCTAGCTAGGGAATTATGAGGATGAACTTCATACAGATTCACAGAACATAGAATAATGGAGTTGGAAGGGACCTTGGAGGTCTTGTAGTCCAACCCCATGCTCAGGCAAGAGACACTATACAATTTCAGACAAATGATTATCCAGTCTTTTTTTGAAAGCCACTAATCATGGAGCACCCACAACTTCTGAAGGCAAGCTATTCTATTGCCTGATTGCTCTAACCATTATGACTTTTCTCCTTAATTCTAGCTTGCTTCTCTCCTTGGTTAGTTTCCATCCATTTTCTTATCTTTCCTTTTGATGCTTTGGAAAATAGTTTGACACCCCCACCATCCTTGTAAGAGTCCCAAATATTTGCTCTCATGTCTCCTAGTCCTTCTTTTCATCAGACTAGACATACTCAATTCTTGTAACCATTCCTCGTATATTTTAGCCAGAGGTGGTATTCAGCAGGGTCTGACCAGTTCTGGAGGAGGCGGTAGCGGAAATTTGGGTAGTTCGGAGAACCGCAAATACCACCTCTGACTGGGGATTTTACAGTATCCTTCCCTGCCACGCCCACCAATTGCCCACAGAACCCGGTAAAAAAATTTGAGTCCACCACTGGTTTTAGCCTCCAGCTACTTAGTTATTCTTGTTGCTCTTCTCTGCACTCTTTCCAGTGTGTCAACATCTTTTTTATCTTGTGACCAAAAAACTGGATACAGTATTCCAAATGTGGGTTTGTGAAGTGGTACAAAACTTCACATGGTCTCTATTTTATCCCTCTATTAGTGCAGCCTAGGATAGCATTGGCCTTTTTGACGGCTGCTGCATCTAGCTCATAATTAAGTGGTTATCCACTAGGACTCCAAGATCCCTCTCACAGTTAATGGCATCAAGCCA
>SOZL01001387.1:10501-30955 GCA_009733165.1 Naja naja
TTATCATACAAGTACCTTTCCTTGGATAACAGGTGATACTGGGGATTTTCCAAAGGTATTTCTGAACAATTTCATTAAATACAGCATGAGAAGGTTATAAAAAATAATATATCTAGGTATATAAAGTTGAGGGAAGTTCTAGGATGGTAATTATTTCCAGTGTAATCTGGATAATCTTCATAGGAACCTATGTTATTAGAGGTTAACAATGAATCATATAATCTTTTTAGGCAAACATCCTGAGTCCTGCCACATGGCAGTTAATATACTGGACTTGGAGGATACCTACAGTATCCTGTAACATCTGGAAGCAATCTGGAATTAAGAAGAAACTTCCTATCAGTGAGAACAATTACTTGCCTGAAAATGGTATAATTTATTTGCTTGATCAGGGGCTGGACTAGAAGACCTCCAAGGTCCATTCCAGCTCTATTCTGATTGATTGATTCATCTACATGCCTGGAAGACTATTTGTGTAATGAGTTCCCCCCCATAACTATCCACAGCACCACATTATGGACCAGGGACCCCTTCTCAGAGATCCTCAAGGTGAGGCCAATACAAAGGGAATTGCAAGGTCTTTCAGAAGGCAGACCTGAAACAATCCATCAAGTTCCAAAGAACTCAGGTGTTCCTAGAAAGGTGAACTTAGCAGCACCTATCCAGACTAAAAAGCATAGGAGATATTTCATCTGCTGTTAGTAAAGTTTGCCCTGTCTGCCACCCTCCTCCCATCTCTTCCCAGCCCTTCCTTCAAAGTCTTTTTGATTTACTTTCTTTTAGATGAGAAATTGTGCAGGTTAAAAGTAAAAAAAAAACACCAGGTGAGCCTCAATCTGTCCTTTAACTTTCACTTTCATGAAAATGTTCTGGATGGATCCAGTTCCACAAGGCCTTCCTTTCCTCTGATGTCACCCACCATCTGAGTGGAGAAGGTCCCCTCTGGACAAGGAACACAGTCGTAGCAGCAAACTGGCTCTCCTTCCCGAGCCCTCTTGACAAATCCAGGAGGACAACTTTCCACACATCTGGACTGAGGCAGGGACTAAGGAGAAAAAAATAGGAATGGAAAAGAAAATGTGTTAGGTCTCTCCATCCATGGAAAATGGAGGGAGAAATGGACGTTAGCCAAGTAGCCTCTGGTCTTCACTGAGGTAAATAAGAAATCTCTGACTACTTTAAACAGATGCAGGAGGTAGAACAACTGGCAGATCCTTCATGTAGTTCCTCCCTTTTCCTTTTGGAATTTAACAATACAATAAAGTACTTTCTATTTAATAAAGTCTACAGTGATGGAATTGAAAAATTTTTAAGCATGATGATATAGTCATATTAAAACTGAGAATAAAGTTTACTGTAAAAGATTTAGGAAACTTTCATTCCAATAGATTTTTTTAATGTGAAATTAAACTGTGATGGAGAAAGAAATCTCTGACCAGTAAGATCTTGAAAGATTTCATTACAAAGCCACTCCACTGAGGTCCTGTCTCTTGAAGAACTTCCATTAGAAGACCCCAACTGGCATGGAAGGCCAACCACCCTGGAGACCCTAGGATTGGCCCACTGGAAATGGGACCTCAGGCTTTGGCAAACAGAGAAAAGACACCAAAATTTCTCCCACCTTATTGAGCAACTTCAGCCGTGAAAGAGCATCTTGTTTGACAGAAAGTCTCTGTCTTTCAAAATACGCCAGAGTCTCTTTCCTGAGATCCTCCTTGGGGAGAACCAAGAAGCCCCAGATCACCAGATCTGCTATTATCTCTCCATTTTGGTCCAAGTAGTATTTCACGTCGGAAATATTCCAAAATTCATTCTTCTCCAGAAAGGGATGAAACTAGAATGGGAACGTTCAGGAATTTGAAGAGGAGAAAACTTGGTTTCTTATCCCACTTTGACTCTCTCTTCTGCAATTGTCTAATCCCCAATTATGCTTAATTAGGACACAATTACTGCCGTTATCTTCATAAAAGAATGAAAAGGTTTTAGAAAAAAAAATGTCAATCATACACTGAGAAAATGTAGAGAAAATATAATGGACACAATTGGTCAATTATAGGGAACATTCTAGAGCCAATGACAAATAAAATGAACAGACAAAAAAAAGATAATTCATAAGCTCTTTGAAAAGAACAGGTTGATTCCCAGAAAGCATGGATTTATCGAGGAGAAAGTTGTCAGGCTAATCTTCTCCCTGGTCATCCTGATGGAAAACACATCCAGATGTGCTAATTCTACTTGATTGTACTACATTAGCAAAATTTTGCAAATCTGAAAGAACAAATCTCCCACCAAACCTTTTTCCAGCCTGAAAAGTTAGCGAGGCTCCTTTCTGAGTTTATTTCTCTCCCATTATGCAGCTGCAGGATTCTCCCCTCTTATCTGACCCTTCCCTAAGCAGCCTCTCTTCTCCTCATCCCAAAAGTCATTCTCACGCATCATTACACTTCCTAAATAGAATAGAAAATTCATCAATTTTTCTATATTGTCATTCATATGGTAATTAATATTAATTAATTACCATATTAAGCAGCGATGATGACAGCGGTAACAGCAGCAGCGGGGGTGGGGGGCGGTGGACCGGCAGGCGGCCTTATCGGGCCTGGAGATGGAGGTAGACCCGAGGCTGCTGTCGGCCCTGGCTTCCTGTCGCCATGTCTGTTGCGACCAGAGCGCCTTCGTGTTTGCTTGGCTGCCATTCCCGCCTCCCCCGCTGCTCCTCTGATCATGCTGCCTACCCTCCCATCGTCTTTCCATCTACGCTCGGGTTCAGGGTACTGCAGCTGCCAGCTTAGGACCATCGTCATTGGACTGCAAGCTCCGGATGGGTTGTTTCTGCCATCTGGGAGGCTTAGGTTCTGATGACTGCCGGGGCTACCTACCTTTCCCCTCTTATACTTGGTTTTGTTGGCTGAAGGACTTGGTTGTGCCCACTTGCTGTGGTGAGAGAGCAGCGGAAAGAATCAGACAGCTTATTCAAAATGATTTAAGCAATTATTCCTACTGTCAATGGCTGAAAGTATAGATGTGTGAGAAAGAGATAGTAGGAAAAGAGGGATGATGCTTCAAGAGTTGTAGGATATTCTTCTTGAGAACCGTTGCCCTTCACACCAAGAAGGGGGGCGTCCCTGAAGGCTCTCTCACTTAGAGACCCAGTCAGCAGCCCTTTCCTGCAGCTGCTCCTCCCCTGGGAAAGAGGGTTTTCTACGAGATCGAGCATCCTCCCTCTGTTAATTAGACAATGTTTAAAACATTAAAGGCAGAATATTAGCAAGATTGAATAGTAGTGGGAAATAATACATTAAAAACAATAAAAATATAAATTATTGCAACTAGATTAAAATGTGCAAATGCCAACTGAAGGATTCTATTCCAATAAAGGGCTTATGATAATATTTCAGGATTGCTGCATCTTTTTCTGCTTCTATATCCCAGATTCTTTGTGGAGGAAACTTTTTAGCTTCTTCTCCAGTTTTACAAGAAACAGGGAGACCTCAGTTGCAGTCTAGGATTGCAATGGCCTTTTTGGGCTGCTGCCACACACTCTGGCTCATATTTAAGGGATCGTCCACTCAGACTCCAAGACTGTGATCTCTGTCACAGTCACTGCTATTGAGCCAGGGGTCACCTAATCTGTAAGTGTACATTTGGCTTTTCTTGCCTAAGTGTAACACCTTACTTTTTTCTACACTGAATTTCATTTGTTATATAGGCCCTGTGTTCAAGTCTATCTAGAGCCATCTGCATCTTCAGCCTATCTTCTGGGGGGTTGGCTATTCCTGCCACTTAATGTTATCCGCAAATCTGATGGATTCCCCTTCTATCCCCCCATCCAAACCATTGATGAAGATGTTGAAGAGGCCTGGGCCTAAAATGGAACCTTGGGTCCCCCACTGCTTGTTTCCCTCCATGTAGATGCAGTTCCATTGCGGACCACAGGCTGTGTCCATCTGGGGGTGATGCTTTCTATCCCACATAGTTTTAGCTTACCAAAAATAGGTGGTGGTTTGCTTTGTCAAAGCCTTTCTGAAATCCAAGGTTACAATGTGCACTGCATTTTGCTGGTCCACTAATTTATTTTTTTTTTCAAAGAATGAAATAACATTTATTTACGATCTGTTTTGGATCCTTCATTAGTCCTAGGAAGTCGTTCATATCTAAATTGAATAACAAGGGTTCAAATATGCCTTCTTCCCTTCCTCCTTGGTAAGTATTGATCCTTCTTCTCAGGGCTCCATTGAGCCCAAGCCTCCCTCTCAAACAAGGGCTTGGATCAGGGCCAAATGACAGAGCTCCATTTTGAGGGCAATCAATTTCCTCCATCATATTTCTTTGTTTATTTTGTCAAATGCTGCACTAGCATCTAGAAAGCCAGCAAACCATGGTTTACCTCACTGTTTATATATATATACTGAATACAGTGTATTGTATTGTACCATTTTACAAAAGAAAAGAAAAAATAACAAATATACTGATGGTAAAAATAATAATACAATATAATAATTCTAACCATATTTACAATTAAATCCACTTATTTATGTTCCTGTTAATTATATTAGCATACTTGTAGTTTTGAACAATATTCATATTTTACTTAAACATAGAAATTCTTCATCCAATTTTTACCTCTTATCTGTGATTTTATCAACGGTTTTACCATTGATAAAACACATTCCACGTTAAATAATATTCTGTGTATCCTTTATCTTTTTTTATCAATGTCAATTTATCTATCTCTGCACAATTCAATATGTTCTAAATTATAATTTCAACTGATATATTTTGTGATTAGATATTTCAAGACAAATTTGTTGTCAATATTAGATTATTCTTATGCATGATTTATTATAAAATGTATATAGTTTTTAACTCTACGTAAAACCTTCTGGTTCTTCTGCAAGGAATGCATTTGTCTCAAGTTTAACTTGAGGATCATGACATAACTTTTAGCCAAAATATCTGCCAATGTATTTGGCCTATAATTGCTGGAGTCCTTTTTATTCCACATTTTAGAAAGATAAAATGCTACTTGCCAACTTTTTTTTTAAATTTTAAAAAAGTTTATTTACAATTGTTAAAAAACAAGACACACAGACTTACAGTCACAAATAACATAAATACATAACAGTGCGTAATTCGTTTTCCCCACTTGTTTTTTGGTTGCAGATCGAATATGCATTTTTTTCACATAAAGTTACATTTATACATAACCATAACTATTTTCATTTTCAACTTGCTTGGTTTGGGTTATTTTAGGGTATTTCCTATGTCTTTTTCTAAATTGTTGCATAACCTGTTATCTCCTGTTATCTATGAATTTCTTCTATTTACCATAGTACCTTATTTCCCAATGTTCCCTTTCCCTCCATTCTTACGTTCTACCCAGTTGTACCATACATCCCATACCTTATAGTAGTCTGAGTCCTCTTTTTCATTTAATTTAAGTGTTAATCTCTCCAATTCTACGCATTCATATGTTTTCTTTATTACCACTTGTATGGATGGAGTTATAGGTTCCTTCCATTTCTGAGCTAAGGAAATTCGAGCCACTGTTAGTAGATGTGTTATCAGGTATTTGTCCTGTGGGGGAAAATTTCTTTTTGTCATTCCTAGTAGAAACAGTTCTGGTTTCCACTCCAGTTCACATTTCATCACATCCTCAATCCAATTTTTAATTTCCATCCAATATTTTCTTATTTTTGGGCATGTCCACCACATATGATAGTAAGTGCCAATTTTATTTTGGCACTTCCAACAATTTGGATTTGCCTGTGGGAATATTTTTGCTAATCTAGCAGGGGCCAAATGCCAGCTATACATCATTTTGTACTGGTTTTCTTTATATGCCACCGACTTTGTGTATGTCAAATTTTTCTCCCATGTATCCTCCCAGTCGTTCAAATCCAGGTTATATCCTATATTTTTTTCCCATGCTAACATTGATCCTTTTACTAGTTGTCCTATTCTTTCTTGTTCTAATAGTAAGTTATATAATTTAGATATTAATTTTTCTTCCGGTCCCAGAAGTAATTTATCCAACTTTGTATTCTTTATCTCTATTCTGTATTCCTTTATATCTTTATTGTACCTCGTTTTAATTTGTAAATAAGCCCAGTTGTCTATCACTATTCCTTGTGTTTCCAGATCCTGTTTTGTTTTTAGTTTTCCCTCTGTATCCAATATCTGATAATATTTAAGTTTTTTATTTAAATCCAATGTGTTGGGGTGAAAGGTTGCCTCCATTGTTGAGAGCATCTCGGTATTTTTGTATAGTTTTTCTTCCTTATTTCTACCCAGTTTTTAATCAATGACTTACGTATTATGTGTTGCATGTTTTTGTTTTTTATCAGTCGGATTCCACAAGAGCGAGTGCCATCCCATTTGTAAGTCAAGCCCCTCTAGTGTCAATATTCTTTTATTTTCTAATTTCACCCATTCCCTTATCCATACCAAGATCGCAGCTTTATAATAAATTTCCCAATCCGGGAGTCCGAATCCACCTCTACTTTTATCATCTTGTAGATATTTTTCTTTATTCTTGCCTTTTTCCCATCCAAATAAATTTCATCGTCATCCTATCCAAATCCATAAAAACTTTCTATTTGTTAGTATTGGAATCGTCTGAAATAAGTACAAAACTTTGGGTAGTATATTCATCTTAATTGTCGTGATTCTTCCTAAGAAAGATATTTGCATTTTATTCCAGATTTCCAAGTCCTTTTAATTTGCTTTAAAATTTTAATATAATTATCTTCCCATAGCATTATTGTTTTTGCCCTTATCCAGATTCCTAGATATTTTATTTTATTTACTATTTGTAATCCCATTATCTCTTCCAATTTTTTTTGCTTAGAATTTGTTATATTTTTGACTAACAATTTAGTTTTCCCCTTGTTTACTTTTAGTCCTGCTAATTCCCCAAATTTATTTATCTCTTGCAATAGTATAGGACCTGTCTCTAATGGTTCTTCTATCATGAATACCATATCATCTGCGAATGCTTGTGCCTTGTACTCTTGGTTCTTAATTTTTGTTCCTTTTATATTCCCATTTCCCCTAATTCTAACTAACAGCGTTTCTAATATTGTAATGAACAACAATGGTGACAAAGGGCAACCTTGTCTAACCCCTTTCTCTATTTTGAATGTTTTAGTGGTTTCCCCATTTATCAATATATTTGCCTTTTGGCTATCATATATTGCATTAATCATTCTTTCAAATTATGTCCAAAGTTCATTTTGTTAATTTGCGATTTCATAAAATCCCAGTTCAGATTATCAAACGCTTTCTGTGCATCTAAGAAGATCAATGCCATTTGATTTCCCGGGTGGTTTTCATAGTATTCCAATATGTTTATTATCGTTCTTATATTATGCCTAATCTGCCTTTTCGGTAAGAATCCATTTTGATCTGTATTAATTTTCTCACTAATAATTCCTTTTAATCTTTGTGCCATAATTGTCATAAATATTTTGTAATCTGTATTTAGAAGTGATATTGGTCTGTAGTTTTTAATTTGATTGGTGTTTGTCTCTTCTTTGGGTATAAGTGTTATATATGCCTCCCTCCATGAGTTAGGTATTTTTGCTTTTAATAATACCTCATTACAAACTTCTAAGAGAGTATTATTTAGTATATCTCCTATCTTTTATAAAATTCACTTGGGTATCCATCTGGACCTGGTGTTTTATTATTTTTTTGTTTCTGAATCGCCTCTCTTAATTCGCCTATCGTTATTTCCTTATTCAATATCTCTCTTTCATCCTCAGCTAATTCCTGAATGTTTCCTTCTTTTAGGTATTGTTCTATTTTGGTTAATTCTACTTTTTCTTGTTTGTATAAATCCTCAAAGTAATCTCTTGTAATTTCTTTCTTTTTTCCGAATCAGCTTCAAGTTCCCCATTTTTGTTTTCTAGGTATTGTATCGTTCTTTTTGCTCCTCTTTTCTCAGTTTATATGCTAACCACCTTCCGGTTTGTTTGCATATTCAAAATAGTTTTGTTTTGTGTATTGTAACTTTCTAAGCAATTCCTCTTGTTCAAGTGTGTTGAGTTCATGTTTTATTTGTGTTAACTCATCTCTAATTTGCTCATTATCTGGGTTTCTCTTTTGTTTATTCTCTAATTTTCCAATTTCTTTTATTAATTCATCCTGTTTTTCCATCTTTCCTTGTTTCTGTTTACTGTGTATGCAATTGATATTCCCCTAATATAGGCTTTAATCGTATCCCATAAATTCTGTAATGATGTGTCTTCTTTTTATTGAAGCTATAAAAATTTATTAATTCCTCCCTTACTTTTTGCAAATATTTTTCTTCCTTTAAAACAGGTGTCTTCAACGACCATCTTTGTCCTTTCCTTCCCCCTTCTTTCCAAATTAGTGACATTGGGTTGTGGTCAGCCCATATATTTGTTAAAATTTTTGTGTCCTGGATTTCCTTATTTAGTTCACTATTTATCCATATCATATCTATCCTGGACCATGATTTATGTGGGCTGGAGTGGAAAGTATACTGTGTGATTCCTGGGTTTCTTTTCCTCCATATGTCTTCCAATCCTAGCTCCTCTGACATTTCAAAAATATTTTTGGCAAGATATTTCGTTTTGGTACTGATTATGTCCACATTTATAATCTTGCTTATTGTCAGTTATTGCATTATAGTCCCCCATTAGACAAACCCTTGAGTTACCACTCTATCAGCTTTTCATATAAATTTTTATAAAATTTTTTGGTTTTGTTTGGTGCATAAATTCCTACTAATAAGGTCTTCTTATTGTGTATTTCCACTTCCACCATTAACATTCTTCCGGCTATATCATTGTATATCAATTTTGCTGTGATATCCTCTTTTACATATAGTACCACCCCTCTCTTTTTTTCCCCTGTTAAGGCCATGAATGCTTTTCCCAATTTCCTGTTCTCTAAATATCTTTTATCCTGTTCTTTTATATGGACCTCTTGAAGGCATACTATATCCCATTTTTGTCTTTCTAATCTCAAATATTTTTTCCTTTTTTACTTGGGCATTATATCCCATTTTGTCTTTCATCTTAATATTTATTTCATTAATATTTATTATATTATTCCCTTCCCATTTGGTCTTTTCCTTTCTAGATTTTATTACGTTTTACCTGTTGTTTGGCTCCTGGTTTTCACCCTATCTCTTCCCTCTTTCTTTCTTCCCCAGCCGTTGTTTCCTGTCCCCTCCTTCCTCCTTTCTCTCTTCTCCTCTGATACTAGCTTGTAGGTCCTCATGGCTCGTATTTCGTGAATCTCCCCTACTGCTTAATTCCTCCTCTGATCCTCCTATCTGTTCAAAAATCTCTGGATAGATTATCAATCTTTGTTCTTTTGCCTTCCCATGTAACCAGGACCCCTTCAGGATCATTCCATCTAAACAATATGTTTTTCTATTTAGGTGGTTGTGGAATCTGTATTCTTTTCTTTGTTCCCTCACCCTCCTTGGTATTTGCTTTAATACTATAATTTGTCTACCGTTATAATTTATGGTTTCCTCCCTCGTCAGTCTATAGATTATTTCCCTAACTCTTTTCCTCGCGAATCTGACATGGACCTCCCGTGGGAGTCCATGCCTTCTTGCATAGCTTGTGAAGACTCTGTATGTCTTGTCTATTTCTTGTATCATCTGGTCTCTCTCCTTTCGCAATAGGGTTGCTAATATTTCCGCCATTGTTAGAGTCAGGTTTTCCCCCCTTTCCTCCTGTATATTTTGAAACCTTAAATAATAAGAAGCTCTATCCATTTCTAGATAGGTCAGGGTCTCATTTGTTTCCTTGTGTTGATCTTTTATTTTTGCTCGATTGTTACAATTTTTCTTCATTTATCCTTGTCATTTCCTGTAATTGTCCTATTTTCCCCTCTAAGCTTTTAATTTCATTTTTCATCTCTCCCAGTTCACTTTTTAGTTCTGATCTCATCAATTCTCTTTCTCTCTTGCTTTCTGCATGATTGTTCATCATTGTTTCCTGCATTGACAGCATCATATTTTGAATTGTCTGAAGTGTATTCTGTAATGTTTGGGAGGTCGCTTGTGTGTTAGATTTCTCGGGGCCTAACATCCCTTCTATTGTTCTTTGGGAGGGAGTCACAGTAGGGGTGGATGGAATTACAGTTGTCGCTCCCTTTTTCCCTGTTTTAGTAATAGTGGTCATTGTGGATGTCATTTCCTTTATAATCTTTTGTTGTTCTTTGAGAATTTTGTTTATATTTCCCCACGTCACGTTTCTAACTATCATTTACCGAAGACCCCTCCTTTTCAGCAATTCCACTCAATTACCTCTTGCCAGGGGAAAAAAAAATCTATTTTCTTATTTTATCTTATATTGTGGTTAGGGCCTAGTACCTTTCTTATTAATATTAGGGGAGGGGGGGACAATGGTTACAATCTCATTACATTCCTTACTTGCAGTTCGTTATTACTCTAAAAAATATATATAAAAGACAAAGTATATGTTACAGGTGAATTATAAGTTTCCCCAAGAAGAAAGAGGTTAAATAAAATGAAAGAGTATATGTATATATATATATATATATATATATAAAATATTTCAATCAAATCTTAATAGACAGTATGAGTTAGTTACTTACTATAAATCAGCAACTTATATATCATCCAATGATCTGCTTTTATCTATTTCAACTCAGTATTATCTTAAATATACTAGATATCTTAAATAGGTTACGATTAAATGTTAAGTGTTAAATATCTTAAGTATTAAATGTTAAATATTAAATCTTAAATCTTATCCTATCTATTAAATAATTCAATTAATTGCAGTATTTCAAATCCTAATGTCTATAAAAGTACAACAGTTCTACTATCTTTCTCATATATATATCTATCTCTATTAAATCTCTATTAGTTTCTGTTTACTTAGTTACTTAAATTAGCCTTCTCCGATTTAAATGGTGTAAAATACAATTGAATAATATACGTATAAGACGATATCAGGGTCCACTTCTGTTGTTCAGATCACTGTTATTCGTACCACCGTTCTCAATATCTAAGTTATTGTGCTGTCAGAAACAGCCAATTTGCACCATCACGATGGCAACACTCTTCTTTATTCTCTTCTCACCGGCGTTCTTCCTTCCCCTTTCTATCGTTCTTTCCCAAAGTATTTTTCCTCCTTTCCTTCAGTGGGCAACAAAGTTCTCCAGATATTAAGTTGGTTAAGTTTTTATAACTTTCCTTTTCTGAAGCTGTCTATTCAATCGTTTGTTTGTTCGTCTTCCGGGGGCTCATCAATTTGCACTGTCACTGTGCTGACCGTCCTTCCCACTCCGTCCGTTCTTTGCCACTGGGATTCTTCGCAGGTCCTCCCGTTTTCCGCTTCAGAATTTTCTTTTCCTTTCCCTTCGCTGGCAAGAGTTCTCCTCGGTATTCTGTTGTTGAATTGTTCTTCTGGTCTAGGTCTTCTCCACCACTCTCTCCGACATGATGGCTACCTCCGCAGGTACTCTGTCACTGCCCGGAGTGTTATAATTCTCTTGTCTGCCATTTGCTCAGTTCTCCTTCCAACCTCCACCGCTTTCTTTCCAGCTGGATAAACACCTTTTTTCACAAAGTACTTTCTTTTTCCACACAGGGCTTTTCTTTTCCTATTCTTTGAAGTGAGACTTCCGTGATGCCTTGGTATGGCGAGGTAGGGAGAAATACTAGTGCTTCTCCCACCTCGGGTTTTCCGTCCAGGAACGGCCGTTCGTGGCAGGGTGAGTTCACGTTTTGAACACCCTAACGAGGAGTAAAACTTGGAACCTGTTTGGGAAGTGTGATCTCAAAGATGAAGAAGAGTTCCTGAAGTTCCGAATGGAAGAAGCCAGCTCCACCAGAGCTGACCTGAAGACGAGGTGGAGTGCCAACGGAAGGAAGCTGAAAGAGAAGGTTGCAGACCGGAGGAGTACAAAAGAAGCTTGGTGAGGGACTGCAAAGGGTTGATGAGAACATTTGGGGGAGATTGCCAAAAAGGATTGGGGCGAGAGTGAAAAAGAGCGGCACCATCTTAGCAATCACCCCAAGAGAAACTAAAGTGGAAGAGAAAGAGGCAATCACTTCCAAAGAATAGGAAAAGAGAAAGTACTATTGCCAACTTCTATCCCACTTGATATTTCAGGCCTTTTATGATTGATTTCAACATTATTATTATTATTATTATTATTATTATTTTATTTATTTATTTAGATTTGTATGTCGCCCTTCTCCCAAAGGACTCAGGGCGGCGAACATACAAAAAGCATATACAATAAAAATAAATAAATAAAAACAAGTCCAAATTACAAAAACAGCTAAAACAATAAAATTACAAAATAAACAAACTCTTAAAACTACCCACCCCTGGTCAATCCAGGCTGGCCTGCTGAAACAGCCAGGTCTTCAGGTCTCGACGAAAGGAGCAGAGATCAGGGGCCAAACGCAGATCCACAGGAAGCTGATTCCATAGGGTGGTGCTCCCACAGAAAAGGCCCTAGCTCTGGGACCGCCAGCCGACAATGCCTGACCGACAGTATTCCCAGGAGGCCCCTCCTGTGGGAGCGACGGGCGATTGAACTGTGATGCTGGCAGGAGGTGTTCCTGCAAGTACCCTGACCCAAGCCATTTAGGGCTTTATAAGTTGTTACTAACACCTTGAAGGAAACCTGGAAGGCAACCGCAACCAATGCAAGTCGCAGGAGGGGTGTAACATGGGAGTATCGGGATACCCCATCACAGCCCGCAGCCGCGATTCTGCACCAGCTGCAACCTCTGAGTAATCCGCAAGGGTAGCCCCATGTAGAGAGCATTGCAGTAGTCGATTCTGGAAGTGACAAGCATGAGTGACCGCTCAAGGGCATCTCGTTCAGTAAGGGCAAAGCTGGCGAACCAGCCGAACCTGGGCAAAGCCCCCTGGCCACAGCTCCCACCTGCTCCTCCAACTGAGCTGTGCATCCAGGAGGACGCCCAGATTCCTCACCCTATCCACGGGGTAACACCTCCCCCATGACCAAAGATGGCACTTCCACTGAACACTGAGATGCCAGTAAGAACAGCCACTTGGTCTTGGCCGGATTGAGCTGGAGCCTGTTACTCCCCATCCAGGCCTGCACCGCCTCCAGGCACCAGGACATCACCGAGAGAGCATCACTGATCCGGTCTGGGGTGGAGATATAAAGCTGGGTATCATCTGCATATTGATGATACCTCACCCCAAAACCACGGATGATCTCAGCCCAGCTGTTTCATGTAGATATTAAACAGGAGAGGTGAGAGAACCGACCCCTGAGGCACCCCACAAGTGAGGGGCCTTGGGGACGACCTCTGCTCCTGCCAACACCGGTCCGAAGGTAAGAGGAGAACCACCGTAAAATGGTGCCCCCACTCCCAACCCCGAGCTGCAGAAGGATACCATGGTCGATGGTATTGAAAGCCACTGAGAGATCTAAAAGGACCAGGACAGAGGAAAACCCCTGTCCCGAGCCCTCCAGAGATCATCCATCAGTGCACCAATGCTGTCTTGGTGCTGAGCCCGGCCCTGAAGCCCGATTGGTACAGGTCGAGATAATCAGTTTCCTCCAGGAACAGCGGAAACTGCTGAACCACCACGCTCTCAACAACCTTCGCTAAAAAGTGAAGGTTGGAGACAGGACGATAGTTATTTAAAACGGTTGGGTCCAGAGCAGGCTTCTTGAGGAGGGGTCTCACCACCGCCTCTTTCAAGGCGGCGGGAAAAAACCCCTCACTCAGAGAAGTGTTGACAACTGCCTGGAGCCAACCATGTGTAACCTCCCTGGAGGCATAAACCAACCAGGAAGGACACGGGTCCAATAAACACGTGGTGGAAGACAGCCTTCGCATGATCCTGTCCACTTCATCCAGGGAGACAGGGTCAAACTCAACCCAGATAGGATCCACAAGACTCCGCCACTCCATCATCTAAACCCTGCCAATCAGAGTCCAAGCCGCCCGAATCTGAGCGATCTTATCCGCCAGATGTAAACTAAATTCTCTGCTCTGCTCAAAAGGGTCCCCCTCTCCTCTAAATGCAAGAGGGAGCGGGTGACCCTGAACAGGGCAGCGGGCAATCATCTGCAGACGCCATCAGAGCGAGAAATAAGAACATCTCACCGCTTAATCGCTTCCAGATAAGTCCTAATATAGGCTCTTAGCTGGACACGGTCAGACTCGAACGACTAGTCCTCCATCTGCTCTCCAGGCATCTCCTCTGCCGCTTCATCCCCAAGCTCCTCCGAGAACCAAGGAGCCAAGGAAGGTCTGCAAGGAAGAGGCCGCAAGGGGACAACCCGTCGAGCACTGCCGAGGCGGCCTGCTGCTGCGCCACCAGGGTCTTGGCCGGCTGTGGTCGAGGGAGGTGGGCAAGGACCCCAGGGCCATCTGAAACCTCTCCGGGTCCATCAGGCACCTGGGGCAGAACCATCATATCGGCTCCTCATCCCAGCAGCGAGGGCAGCCAGTTGGAAAACCAGCCTCAGGAGATAGTGATCTGACCATGATAGGGGTAAAACAACTGGAGATCCACCCCCAGATCACTACACCACTGTCCTGAGATAAAAACCAGGTTGAGCATGTTCCCCTCATGGGTGGGTCCCTGGATCACCTGGGTCAGGTCCATGGCTGTCATGGATGCCAAGAACTCCTGGGCCAAACCAGACGCCACTCCCAGAGAAGGCAAGTTGAAGTCCCCAGGACCATAAGCCTGGGAAACTCCACCACCACCCCCGAGAGGGCGCCCAGCAGCTCGGGAAGGGCCGCTGCAATGCAGCTGGGGAAAAGGTACGTCAGCAACAGGCCCAATCAACCACCCAGGCCCAACCTCAAGAGGAGGGACTCACACCCCCATCTGCGGGACAGTGACCTCCCTTGGAAACAGGGTCTCCCTAATAACAATGGCTACTCCTCTGCCCCTTCCCTGAGCTCGTGGCCGGTGCAGCACCCGGAAACCTGGGGACAGAGATCACACAGAGGGACACCCCTCCGGTCCCAACCAGGTCTCCGTAATGCATGCCAGATCCGCAGCCTCCTCCTCAATAAGTTCACGGAGGAGGGGGGCCTTATTAGCCACAGATCTGGCATTTACGTACACCAGCCTAAGCCCAGGGACCACACCTCCCAAGACCCCAGGGGAGCGGGCAGAGACCTGAGGGTTGAGCGCTCCACCGCCAAACAGCGGAGACACGCTCCTGGAACATAATTTGGCCCTCTGTCTCGCCTACTCCTGCCATAACCGATCACCCTAGGCATTATTAATCCATCCCTGCTCAACACGGACCCCATGGCCCCTTCACCCCACCCCTCCACTACGAGACCCTCTCCGCCTGGATAAACCAGAATCTTCCAACACAGGGTAACCCCCCTCCTCCTCCCTATCCCATTAAAACACCGAATTAAAATTTTTTAAAGTCATCCCTTAATACCAAATTTAAAATTTAACCCCTTGGTCGCCATGCCACCTCTCGATCCCAGGATCCATCATTAAGGTAAGCTGTCGATAACCCAATGGGCCAATTCAAGGACAAGGGCGCAGTCCTGAGGGCCCATAACTCTGATAGCGAGTAAACAACCATAGAACAGTAATTTGAGTTCTTTCACCTGCTTTAGGAGGAACTTCCTGGGCTGCCTTGCGTGGGCCAAGTTCACAGCTGCTGCTGGATGCCCCCAGCAGCAGCTGTGGACTTGGCCCACGCAAGGCAGCCCAGGAAAGAGGGTTCCTCCCTTCCCAAAGCAGGTGAAAGAGGACTCAAACTCCCATGAGGCATAAAGGAGTTTGGTTCACTCAGCTCAATGGATCTGAGCAACCTGAAGCCACCTGGAGGGCCATTCACTCAACCCCCTTGCAGGGACTCTACCATGGAGTCTTGAAGCAGGGACTGAGGTGCCTCTCCAGTGCTGGGCTTAGCTGAGGAGGGCCAGGTCCAATCCTGAGCCCCCAAAAGGGACCGGAAGCCCCGTGAATCTCCCAAGAGACTCTCCTCCTGCCTCAGCCCTTCCTTCTGGCCAGGACCAAGCTGGGTCGGCTTCACACAACCCCTGAACCCTGGCGGAACAGCCCCCATGTGCCAGATCCAAAGATAGCAAAGCAGACTCAGATCCTGGCATGAGATGCAACCTGGGGATCCCTCCACCCCATTCACTCCCACCTGCCCTGGGCCACCATAGGGCAGATCCCCCCACCTGGCCTGCAAGGCCAGAGGGAGCCCTGCCACGGGGCACCCCTCTTCCCAGAGCAGGAGGATGAAGAAGCCCCTGGCTGCCCCAGGGGGAAATTGGCAGCTGGGGTCCAGGCTGACCTCCCCTCCCCACTGCACCCCACCAGCCCCAAACGGTCTGGACTGAGGCAGGCATGTCCAGTGCTTATTCATCCAGGTCCAAGAAGGAGGCGAGGAAGTGTGGGAACACCTTGGAACAGGAACCCCTGGAAGGTCTTCTGCTTTCTAACCATACAGCCCATAGTGCTGATCAGTCGGTCATCCATTTTGATATTTTAGAATGGCTTCTAATTGTGACTTGAGCTCTTTTGCAAATTCCATTTTCAGACGGTTAAAAAGAACTCTCAGGGATCAGACCGAGGTCCCTCTAAGATTCCCAGTGAAACACGGAGGCCTCTGGTTGCCCACAGGCAGAAGAAGGCAGAGGCTGATGGCTTTGCCCAGCTTGGAACAGGTGTGTTTTCCCACAAAATCACTTTCCTCCATCTCATCACACAGGAAGTGACACCCAGCCATCTCACAGCCCAACAATGCCCAATTCTGGTATCCAACGTTTTTGAACCCCCCCACACCAAGTTTTATACCCCCAATCAATAAGTCCTGTGGTGAGACTGGAACTCAGAGCCCCCTGGGGATGGGTCCACAGTCCCCCCAGGAATGCATGGAGTCTATGGGAATATTAGAATGCAGAACCTCTTGGAGGATGTATGAAACTCACCCACCGGGTTTCAGGCCTAAGGTGGGACTCGAACTCTGGGTCCCCTAGTGAGTGGCTCAGAGCCGCCCAGTTGGCTTCGATGTGGAAGGTGGGATTCAAACTCCCTTCGATTCCTTCCCCTCATCAGGCACACCCGGCCCCTCCCCATCCAAACAGCTCCTTCAGCAGCTGCGTTGCCCTGCTGTCCACTTGCCTCCCCTGTTCCCATGCAGCCAGGTTGGGCAGTGCCATGCCAGGCAGCCCCGCCTCCTGCCTGCTGCAGATGATTGAGGAGCAGGGCAGGTGCCTGGATGGGCTTCCCCCAGGCCCACCTGCAGTGATGGCAGGTGGGGCTTCCACGCCTCTTCCTCCCTGGCCACATTGGGGCTCTGTCTCCAGAGGCTGCAGCACACCTGCCAAGGACTGACGAAGGGCAAGAATGTCCCCTGGATCTGACAATGGCAGAAGCCCCGTGGGCGGGTGAGCAGCCTCTGGGTCTCTGCAGGACCTCTGGGTATCTGCAGGGGGAGGGGAGCCAACGG
The DNA here is from genome assembly GCA_009733165.1 of Naja naja. NCBI lineage: Eukaryota > Metazoa > Chordata > Lepidosauria > Squamata > Elapidae > Naja > Naja naja. The sequence continues at coordinate 27,959 of SOZL01001387.1, forward strand.
CACAGAGCTCTCTCACTTCTGCCCCCTCCCACTCTCTGTACTCTTTCTTGCCCCCCACCTTAGTGGCTTCCTGCCTTTGTCCCTCCTGGCCCCCTATGGAGGCAGTACTTCTTCCTGGCAGCTGCCTGCCAAGAAGCCCCTGGAGGGGCAGCTGAGGGGCCCTGTGCCCCTCTTTTCTGCCTCTGCCTCTGTTGAGGGCTGCGCTGAGGCCCCTGAACTCTCGGAGCCCCCAACTTCTGGAACTCCTGCCTGTTGGGACATTGCAGGGAAGAATGGAGGAAGCCCAGCCCATCTTCGATCCCTAAACTACAGACAGCAACATCCAGAGAAGGTGAAGTTTCCTCTGACTGGGGGGGAAGGTTTAAAAAGGGGCAGCAGTCCGAGTGCAGGTGGACCAAAAAACCCCTTTTGTTTGGGTTATGGTGGTGCTGGTTCACCCCATCCAGACTTTCCCAGCATTAACACGTTCTGCCAATATGTGAAGAGAACCGCCTGACCGAGCAGAGCCCATCTCTGTGCTGCTTCTCTGCATTCATATGGGCACCTGGTGAAGCCATTGGGCGAGGGCATTTGGCATGACAGAGGGTGGGACCACTCGGTCAGGCAAGGCCATCCAGATGATCCCCCAGTGCCCAGAGGCTGAGAGGGTCCGGAGAGAGAGGGAGTTGCTCTCCATCACTTGGAAGGCAGGGAACAGGGTGGGGCCAGGAGACTTGTGGGACCCCACCTCCCCTCTGAGGGTTCCTTCCAGTTTCCCCAAGCCAGGGGGGCGGCACCTCCTGGTCCTGGCCTTCCAAACTTGTCATCCAGGGAGATGAAGCTGCCCCTTTTCCACAGCAGCCCCGTCCCTGAAAGAGGCTCCTTCAAGGGATTCAGCTGAACCTCCTGACATCTCCCCAGGATCTGGAGACTGGGCTCTGGTGGGCCTTGGTTGCTGGATGGCCAGAGGAGAAGAAGGAGGGTTTTCCTAGATGTGAATTGTGGGGAATTCAGACATTTGGGGGGGGCAGTTGATTGGCAGCAGAGCGAGTGCAGGGGTCATGGGGCGGAGGCTGGTGGCGCAGCATGGGGCAAGGACTTTAAGGGAGGCAGAGGAGGCAGCAGTTTGTTGCTGGCTGATGGTTGGGGTGGCTGCCCCAGGGTCGGGAGCAGGGCTGAGAGGAACACTCCATGGCTGTCTGTGGAGCAAAGCCATCAGTCTCAGCCCTTCTTCTGCTTGTGGGAGAACCAGAGATATTTGTATGAATCTTAGACTGACCTCAGCCTGATCCATCAGATCTTTTCCTATCTCCTTAAAATAGAATTTGCAAAGGGGTCATATTTGCAATTAGGAGCCATTATGGGACCTCAACATTGATGACCAACTGATCAGCAATCTCTGTGGTGAAGCCAAGCTGACCACCTTTAGCATGCTGGTCTTCTGCCGTGTCTGGGTGACTTTTGTGCCCAACTACCTGAGCACCAAAGGGAAACACATGGTGGCTGTGCAGATCTTCTCCATCCTGGCCTCCAGTGCTGGGCTGCTGGGCTGCATCTTCATCCCAAGTGCGACATTATCCTTCTGAGGCCAGACCCGAACACATAGGAGCATCTCACAGCCAGAAAAGTGTAAAAACATGAGAGATAATAGCATGACATTGAAAGACTTCTGAAACTTCCTTTTATTTGAAAGGAGATATTATTTTCATTGAGATAGCATGCAGAAGAATATTATATGTCTGTGTTTGAAATGGGAAATAGTTCAATGACTGTTCCCTTCTGTTCCATCTCAATAAATCTCACTAAAGAGAACTCTGAAAATCATTCAGAGGATACATTCAGAGGTCCTCCCCTCCCCAGGGGCCCCATCCTACCATGTGCATCCTCACAACCATAGGAAGGAACACCAGGTACCCCGAAACCATTTTCTGGGCTAAGGATAGGGTGGGGCAAGATCACACCATCCACCACGTTGTGGCCAGTTTCACCATCTCAGCTACAGGCTTGACAGCCCACACTTTATTAAAAAGCCTTACATGACCACGGAAAGACTACACAAAAAGAGTAAAGGAAAAGAGGGAAAATGTACCAATACTATAACTTTCTCCCTGTTTGCCCAATGATATAGTCCACAGGCTGTCACTTTCCTGCTTTTCATCCAAAGATTGATATTCTTAGAAAAGATGAGAAATGAAGGCCTTAATTCATCATGAAATTCCACTTCAGACACAAGTTAGCCCCAACATAGGATCCATAAATGGAGTTCTGATGTGAAAGGACAGCCCTGCCCTTAACACTAGGCAGGGTTCACTAGGCCTTGGCTTGGTTGGCATTCGAAGACAGGCAGCCCCACCGTTAATGGACAGCAACCTAGAGTATTTCCAAAGACAAGAGGTCATGCTGAAGGGCAGCAGAAGTCAACTCCCTGATTTCTGAACTCCCTTCATCCAGCATCACTTTCTGGACATGTCCTGACAGGAAAGACACACAACCACAACAAAAGTGCCCTCGGGAGTGGAACTGTGATTTTTCACTCGCATGCTTTTTTCCAGTCTCTCCTCTGCATAGAAGAACTTTAGGATCCCAAGAGGAGAAATTATTTCTTCCTGTAATTATGACCATCCAGACCTTTGAGATCTTATGCTACTTCTCCAGTGGCTGCCTTCCACAGGGAAAGCAGACTGAAGCCCCATGAATGATGCACCTCCTGCTTCTGGTGCTGCTGGTGTCCATGCCAGTCTCTGGGAAGCGTGGACTGAAATGCCCGCTGAGTTTGGAGCAGCAGGATAAAAACAGTCCATTGAGCTTTTACAGGCCAGGAGACCATCTTCTTGGTATATTCATCACTATCGACAAAATGTTGCAAACATCTTGGCTTTTCAACATGGCTCCTTCTATTCAGCTTGATCTGTAAGTCATTAGGGTAATTCAGGAACTGCATTCCTTCCATTTGAATTTCTAACACTCTCCTTTTCTTCTTATTTCACTTATTCCCATATTGCAGCACTTGTCTGATTT
>SOZL01001387.1:31955-70884 GCA_009733165.1 Naja naja
CCAACAAACATGTGGTGGAACTCAGTTGTTGCATAATCCTGTCCACTTCATCCTCAGAAACAGGATAGATCTCAGTCCAGATTACATTGGCCAGACTACTTGCACCCCCGGGATCAGGCCCCTGCACACTAGAGTTCAACCCTTCCGGATCTGAGCGATCTTATCCTGCAGGTATTGTCCAAATTCCTCAGCTCTGCCCTGCAAGGTCAGAACCGGAGCGGGTCGACCTCCATCTGCTCTCTAAGGCCCTTCTTTGACGCTTCATCTCCCGGAGCTCCCCGTTGTACCAGGGAGCCACCCGAGATCTGCGCCAGGTAAGTGGCCACATGGGGACAACTCTGTCAAGGGCCCCCGCCTGTTGCCAGGCTGCCGTCAGGGCCTCGGCAGAGCTGTGGGCCAAGGATGTAGGGAAGAACCCCAGTTCTGCCTGGAACCTTTCTGGGTCCATTAGGAGCCTGGGGCGGAACCATCTGGATGGCTCCTCATCCCAGCACTGTGGGGTAGTTTGACGGAAAACCAGCCATAGGAGATAATGATCTGACCATGGGACGGGATGGACAGAAAACTCACCATCCCCAGACCATTTCGCCACTGCTCCGAGATAAAAACCAGGTTGAGCATCTTGCCCCCCTCGTGAGTCGGGCCATCGATCACCTGAGTCAGGCCCAAGGCTGCCATGGAGGCCATGAATTCCTGGGCCAGACCCGATGATGCCCCAAGGGAAGGCAAGTTGAAGTCACCCAGAACAATAAGTTCAGGGAACTCCAACGCCACCCCCAAGACGGCATCGAGAAGCCCAGGCAGGCAGATGCTACATAGCTGGGGGAAAGGTATGTAAGCAGCAAGCCCACCCAACTCCCCAGCCCGCTCCTCAGGAGGAGGCCTCACACCCACCTATCTCTGGAACAGGGACCTCCCTTGGAATCAGGGCTTCCCGAATAATGACAGCCACCCCCCCACCCCTCCCCTAGGCCCGTGACCGGTGCAACACCCAAAAACTTGGGTTTTTTTTGAGGATTTAAATAAAATTGTATCAAAATTTATATGGCATGGTAAAAAACCAAGAATCAAACTTAAACTGTTACAAGATGCAAGGTTAAGAGGGGGGTTTGCCAATTGGGAATTATATTATCAAGCAGCAAGTTTGATGTGGGTGAAGGAATGGATAACGTTGAGAAATAATAGGTTGCTAACTCTAGAAGGTCATGATTTACTATTAGGATGGCATGCTTTCTTATGGTATAAGGGAACTAAAAAGCAAGGATATTTTAGAAGGCATCATATTCGAGAAGCTTTGTTTTTAAACTGGGAAAAAAATTAGAAAACAACATTATATACGAATTCCACTATGGGTATCTACTATTGAAGCTTTTTGATATCCAATAATATATAAAAAGGAACAAACAATTAGATATGGAGAGATTTTAAATGAAAAGGGTGAACTCAAATCGATGCAAACACTACAAGAACAAGGAATAAAAATGAATTGGTTTTCATATTTGCAAATACAATCTAGATATGATGAGCTTGTTAGGGCTGAAGGTATTTATAATAAGCAAACTGAATTGGATAAAATTTTGATGGGTATGAATGAAAAAGTAATTTAAAAACTTTATGGATACTTATTAGAAGTTAGAATGGAGGAGGAACAGGTTAAGGAAACAATGATTGCTTGGGGGGAAAATTTTGGTTATGGGATAGATTTAGAGAGATGGCAAACACTATGGGATCAGAATTATAAAATGACAATGTCAACTGCATATAAAGAAAATTTGTATAAGATGTTTTACAGGTGGCACCTATCCCTGAGAAGGATTGCAAGAATGTTTAAGGACAAATCGGATAAGTGTTGGAAATGTCACCAGATACCCAGTTCCTATTACCATATGTGGTGGACTTGTGCTGATGCAAAAAGATATTGGACTAAAATCCACACGTGGTTGGAAAAAATGACCCAACAACATATAGACTTGAAACCTGAGATATTTTTATTGGGAATTGTACCAGAGACATTCAGCAAAGAGTTGAAATATTTGATTGTTAATGTTTTGCCAGCTGCTAGAATTGTATTGCTAAAAATTGGAGAAACGACAAGATACTTGCGCAGGAGGAAGTGATTAAGAAAATTTTGGATTGTGCCGAAATGAGTAGATTAACATTTGAAATCAGAGATCAAGAAGAAAAACAGTTTTACAAGTAGAACTGTTGAAGAGTAATACAATATAGAGATTATAACATGGTAGAGAGTTAATAATAATGATATTGATTAATAGAGGAGACAAATTAGGTAATGTATGAATTAAAATGCATAAGTTTTTTGAGATTTCTCCAAATAGAAAATAGGTGGTTATATTTTTCCTTTTTTTTGCCATTACCTTTTGCTTGCATTGTATAGTTTTCTTTCTTTTGTAATAGAGAGTGTTGATGATGAGGAGATGGCACTGAGACTTGTGACCGACCGACACACTTGAAATTGTTATTGGTTTATGTTTTTATGTTTGTTTGTCTTGTTTGTTTTGGAAAATAATAAAATTTTTATTAAAAAAAGAAATGGATTATTTCCAGAAGATTGGGGGAGATAGGGGAATGGACTTGTCACATTTAACTGGAAAAAAAAGTCTTAAGAGGCATCGTGTGTCAATTTACAGGAGGTCCAAGACTTTGGGGAATGCAAAGCAATTGCTGGGAAAGATCCTAGTTAAAATTTTAAGGAAATGCATTATTATTAAGAATCAAACAAAGATCTTTAACCCTGGACAGATTCTGGATGGATCAGAGGTAATCATTGTGGTGGTCTGTGATAGATAAGAAGCCCCTGTAAATTTTCTCTGTGTTAAAAAGAATAGCAGATAACAAATAATTTTGAAGTTTGATATTTTATTTTATTGTTGGATTGCCTGTTAACTACATTTTTTATATACAGCAGATAGATGACAAGTCAGATAATTGCAAATAGATGGGTACTTTATAATTGTGAGCCTATTTTGCAAGTGGGAGAAACTATTATTGCTGTATTGTGTTCAACTGGGGGGACAATATGTGTGTTTTGTCAGTTTTTAATGCACAATTTAAAAAATGTTTTGTCTTGTTTTGTCTTGTCTTTGTAACAGTTTTATTTTCCAAAACTTGTATTTTACCTTTTTGAGTAAAATAAAATTTAATAAGAGGAACATCAAGTTTCCGGAAACAATATTTATGATTAGCACACAAGTAAAAAGCAATAGAAAAATTTCTGATTTTTAGCAACTAGGACTTGACTAACAATAGAGTCTCATATAAGAACATGAATGATGGACTGGAAGAAAGATGAGGTATACTAAAGTTGATATGTATGTTTGTGAAAATGCTCTCAAAATCGTAGCTAACTGGAAACGGAATCAGAGTCAGCAGGTGAGGCTCATGGCAAGAAGGCAAATGCAGCCATAAGGATGTCAGGAAGTGAATGTACTGGTTTGGGGAGACCCCAACTCAAGGACCAGGTCCCCTTGCAGGCACCACACTTGGAGGAGAATTTGCACAAAATCTATGTGAACTTCAGGGAGGGAGAAATAAGCCAAGGAAGAGCTCAAAGGAGCTGCTCTTAGCCTGGAGGAAAGACCACAAGGAGAAGAGCTGAAGATCAGGAGGAGTCTGGGAGCCCCTTTTCCAACTGACACAATCTCTCGGTTGGAGAAGGGAGGATGCAGCCCTCTTCCAACCACTGACACATGTTACACACAAGCGTTAGATATTCCAGAGTGTCAATCAGGGAAAAGTGAATTCAGTTACAAGAGAGAAGATTTTAGATGAATAAAGGGAAAAATATCCTAAAAGGATGAGCTGTTTTAGAGCTGAGCCAGTGAAGCAGAACAGTTCAGTATCCCCCTTCATGGATTGTCTGAATGCAAAGCCTGAGCAGCCAACAGTAAGAGAAGATTTAACTGGGATTCCGACAGAGAGGTGGGTTGGGCTAGATGGTCTCAGGGGCTCTTACAAATTCATAATGATAAAATTCTGTGATCCTATTTATAAACCATACATGCAGGAATTTATGTACCCAGCCTTTTAGCACTAGCCATGTTTAATATACAAAATTGTCTGTTCTGCTGTCTATTCTTTCTTCCCTCTGAACAATTAGATTGCCCAAATCTGCAGATCTTTTGTAGCATAAGTAGGGTAGGAGATGACCAGACTGAGCCTGAGTGAGGGGGTCAAAGGCACCATTAGTCATGAGTCCTGCCCACAGGAGATCTGGGTCCAGCCCCTCCCCCTGAGAATTCTGTGGACCCTTGTCTACCACCTGTTTCCCTTGACCGTTGGTGGTTCCTATTCTTGTGGACAGCATGAGCCTGGGGTGAGCCTTTATGTTCATTTGGACTGCCTGGACTTCATGATTTCCCTGCGCTTGACAAGAAGATTGACATGATTCCCCTCCTTCTCCTTTGGGCTTCTTTTCCAAAGGAACCAAGATGAATGGACCCCTATTGGGACCCCATACCTGCCACGGCTGCAGCCTTGGAGACCCCAAACTCTCTTCGCCCTCCTTCCTTCTCCTCCTCTTTCTGGAGGAATAGGCAGCATTCATGGCTTGGGCCAGAGTCTGAATGATACTGTATGAATGGGGGTCATTTTTGAACCGGATCCTGTTTCTTTTCCACTGGGTCAACACTGGGGCTTTCTGCATGCATCTTCTGCGGCCTTTGACAGAACGGATGTGCTTGTGAAGAAAACAGTGAAAATGGTGAATTCCATATTGATTTTCCACAAAGAAATAGGGTTCAAAGCCACCAACACTAGCCTTTTTTTTGTCAGATAGGCAAAGTTCCAAATACTATGGATATAGTTGAGAAGTCTGGGGCTGCTTATTTTATCCCGTAAAAAACTAGTGAGGATCCAGACTTTCCCTTCAGTGGGTCCTGACAAATCCTCAAATGTTAAATGGAAAGGAAGAATTCTGTCCTCAGTGGAATCTAATTCCATGAAGTGAACAAAGACTTGGACTTGTCTCCACTTAGAGAGGGCCTCCCTGAGGGCTGTTGTAGGTCTAGTTGTTAAGAATTGTTGTGATATAACAACACAAATCCCATTCCTGACAAGCATAGGAATAAAAATTCGCATGAACTTCTCTCCATTTTCTGTGTCTGAAGCAAAGAGACCAATCAAGGTCCATCTGAAGTGGAGAAGGAGTTGGACAATTGCTGGGTACTGGAATCCTTTTTGGGGGAGTAACTGGTTAAAAAAGGGGAATTGACGTTTCTCACTTAAAGCCTCTGAAGAAGTTTCATAACTGATCTAAAAAAGCAATGAAGAATGTTATGTTATACTTAAGGTAAAATCAAGTCCAAAATATTAGCTTTTAATAAGTCCAACATTGGTTTGATGAGCAAATTAAAGAGATTATTATTGATTAGCTGTTAGACAATATCAAGAAACAGAATTTTAAACACATAATATTAACAACATAGTATATAAAAATGAAATTCAAGAAAGAAAAAGAATAAAAATGCCATTTCTGTATTACTCTAATAATTTACTGCAAACAGACTCATATGTTGATTTCAACTGAACTGCTTTGTTCCAATAAAGGTCTGGATTCTATATAAACATTTGAATTCTGACTGCAGAGGAAATATGTTGCTTTAATGTAAGTGTCCCAATAGGTTGTTTGTCTAACGTGCAGTCCAAGACTCTGATCTTTCTCTTTCTTCTGCAATTGACATTCAACCTACATATGTATTACATGTTCTGTCTTTGGAGCTCCACAAATAAAAGTCTGTTAATTATAAGGGACTTAGTTAAATCTTTGATATTTAACCATAGTGTTTAGCTGATGAAATCTCACTCAAGTAAACACTGCCCTAAGATATTTAGGTATTTCTGGTTTCTTTTTTTTTCTATAACATTTTTATTGAATTATAAAATATTGTAAAATACAGAATACAAAAGTAAATAGAAAAGCAGTGGGGAGGAAAAGTTGTAAGAGAAGTGAGGGAGGATAAGAAAAGAAAAAGAAACACTGACTTCTGACTCTCTCTGTTGCTTTAAAATAAGGCATTAACATCAAATCACAACTTTTTCCTTTTTCAAAATAATATGAACAAGCCATTTCTGTAAAGATCTATCAATCTACTCAGTAAAAACTCAAAATCAAAGTTTCATTCTTTTCCACTTCAAGCATGAAGTTCAGAAGGGTTTCCATGTGGAAAGAAAAGTACTTATGTTCTTTTCTTTATTCAAAGTAGTCAGTTTTGCCATTTCTGCCAACTTCTGCAACCATTCGTCCTTGTTGGAATCAAAGTGTCGTTCCATGTTTGCCCATACAACAGTCTTGCTGCTGTCAACATATATAATAACAAAGTTCCAATTTTTTTTCCAGTTCTTTTCCCATTAGACTCAAAAGGAAAAGTTCTGGTTTGATTTTTATTTCCATTTTCAAAATTTTCTGTATCAAAATATGAATCATACTCCACATTTATTTCTTTATCATATGTCCACCATAGGTGATAAAAAGCCCCTTCTTTACTTTTACACTTCCAACATTCATTTGACATACCTTTATACATCTTGGATAACTTATGTGGTGCTAAATACCAATGATACATCATCTTATAGAAATTTTCTTTTAGATTATAATTTAATGTAAATTTTAAACCCTTCACCCACATATTTTCCCATTGTTCAAGCATCACATAATATCCAAAATTCCCTGCTCACTGAATCATACAATGTTTTACATGTTCATTTTCCAAATTTAATTTGAATAACATTTTATAGATCTTAGCGATAATATGTTCATCGTTACCATATAATGAGATTTCCAATTCATTTTTAACAGAGTCAAATCCATAGCACTTTTTGTTCAGTTTAAATCTTTCTGTCACTTGTTGATAAGTAAACCAATAGCAAATATAACCTTCTGATTCAATTTCTTCCCTTGGCCTTTGGTATTGTGTCACAAGACTTGAAAGATAAAATTTTAACATACATCAACCAGTCTGGCTTCACCACCATTTCTTTTCTTTAAAAAGGCTTCCTGGGTTGACACCCAAAGGGGCAGCCTTGTTTTATATTTATTCCAAACTCTTAGTGTGTCACGCCTAACAACGTGATTATTAAAATCAACATTAACTTTACTTTTATCATTCCATAAGTAGCTGTGCCATCCAAACCTTAATTCATGGCCCTCTAATTCAAGTAACCTCTTATTCTGGAGACTCACCCTATAGGCATTTCAGTTTCAATACTTGGCAATTTGGAAGGTGTGTTGGGAGCAGCTCATCCATTTCACTGTTCCAACTTCACTGAGGATGGTTACATATTTCTCTTCTTCAGTAGACTGAATTCTTTGTGGATAATAAACCATGGTGTTCTCATATGCATTTAGTATGTTAGATTTCAGCATCCTTCATTAGTGCAGGCAAGTAATTAATATCGAAAGAGAGTAACAAGGGTTGAAATATGCCCCCTTCCCTTCCTTCTTGGTCAGTATCGATCCTTCTTCTCAGGGCTCCATTGAGCCCAAGCCTCCCTCTCAAACAAGGGCTTGGAGAAAGGGCTTGGATCAGGGCCAACAGGCTGAGCTCCATTTTGAGGGCAGTCAATTTCCTCCATAATGTTTCTCTCTCTACTGTATCAAATGCTAACATCTAAAAGCCAGCAAACTGTGGTTTACCCAACTGACCTATTTTGTGGTTAGATATTTCAGGACAAATGTGTTGAAAATATTACATTATGAATTGATTTCTTACTTATTATACAAATTTATACAGCTTTTAACTCTTCCTAAAACCTTCTTGCTCTTCATCAAGGAATGCCCTTTTCTTCTACCCAATCTCAAATTTACTTAAGGGGAACATGGCATATATTTTACCCACAGTATCTATTAGACAATCTTGCCTGTAATTGTTTTACATATAACTTTATTTATCAATATAGCTGGTATGTTGTAAAAACAGCTTTTGAATTCCATGGAAAAGATATGGTTGCATCCAAACATCAAAATAAGAAACACACACACACCTGTGGGACTTTGTAGAGGTCTGCTAATGTTGATATCTGGATGGAGAGGTCCTTTCTAGCTACATCGAGAAGAACCAGAAGGTTCTCCTTCCTTCCACAGCTGTAGTTGGGGACATTGGCTTCTCCAGTGGAGAGAATGTCCAGCAAGACATCTGAAGTGCATAAAGGGCTCAAATAGTTGTCATGGATGTCGTAGCCAAGTGTCAGATTGTGCAGGAGCTGGGAGTTCTTGTTGACCATTTGAATGGCTGAAATTAATTGTAAGGCTTTTGTAAAACCATCAGAATCCCTATTGTAAAAAAGGTTTATTATTATAATCAAAAGCAACAACAAATATTTTTTAGAAAAAATAAATCCTCTTTGTCCCCACAATCCTACTGAATTTTAGCTAGACTCTATTGATTCAAAAGCAAGCATCACTACTGTAAATAAAATTCAGTATTTATGGAATGAATTAAAGGAATGAACTGGGAGAAGAAGTAAATCTGGAATTCTTTCATGGTTTTTTTAGCGCCAGCTGTGGATCTGAGTCTCTTCCATAAAATAAGACAAAAGAGAGAAGCCATGGAAATGAAAATTATTGAAGAAATCAGACAAGTGCTGCAATATGGGAATAAGTGAAATAAGAAGAAAAGGAGAGTGTTAGAAATTCAAATGGAAGGAATGCAGTTCCTGAATTACCCTTAATGACTTACAGATCAAGCTGAATAGAAGGAGCCATGTTGAAAAGCCAAGATGTTTGCAACATTTTGTCGATAGTGATGAATATACCAAGAAGATGGTCTCCTGGCCTGTAAAAGCTCAATGGACTGTTTTTATCCTGCTGCTCCAAACTCAGCGGGCATTTCAGTCCACGCTTCCCAGAGACTGGCATGGACACCAGCAGCACCAGAAGCAGGAGGTGCATCATTCATGGGGCTTCAGTCTGCTTTCCCTGTGGAAGGCAGCCACTGGAGAAGTAGCATAAGATCTCAAAGGTCTGGATGGTCATAATTACAGGAAGAAATAATTTCTCCTCTTGGGATCCTAAAGTTCTTCTATGCAGAGGAGAGACTGGAAAAAGCATGCAGTGAAAAATCACAGTTCCACTCCCGAGGGCACTTTTGTTGTGGTTGTGTGTCTTTCCTGTCAGGACATGTCCAGAAAGTGATGCTGGATGAAGGGAGTTCAGAAATCAGGGAGTTGACTTCTGCTGCCCTTCAGCATGACCTCTTGTCTTTGGAAATACTCTAGGTTGCTGTCCATTAACGGTGGGGCTGCCTGTCTTCGAATGCCAACCAAGCCAAGGCCTAGTGAACCCTGCCTAGTGTTAAGGGCAGGGCTGTCCTTTCACATCAGAACTCCATTTATGGATCCTATGTTGGGGCTAACTTGTGTCTGAAGTGGAATTTCATGATGAATTAAGGCCTTCATTTCTCATCTTTTCTAAGAATATCAATCTTTGGATGAAAAGCAGGAAAGTGACAGCCTGTGGACTATATCATTGGGCAAACAGGGAGAAAGTTATAGTATTGGTACATTTTCCTCTTTTCCTTTACTCTTTTTGTGTAGTCTTTCCGTGGTCATGTAAGGCTTTTTAATAAAGTGTGGGCTGTCAAGCCTGTAGCTGAGATGGTGAAACTGGCCACAACGTGGTGGATGGTGTGATCTTGCCCCACCCTATCCTTAGCCCAGAAAATGGTTTCGGGGTACCTGGTGTTCCTTCCTATGGTTGTGAGGATGCACATGGTAGGATGGGGCCCCTGTGGGAGGGGGAGGACCTCTGAATGTATCCTCTGAATGATTTTCAGAGTTCTCTTTAGTGAGATTTATTGAGATGGAACAGAAGGGAACAGTCATTGAACTATTTCCCATTTCAAACACAGACATATGATATTCTTCTGCATGCTATCTCAATGAAAATAATATCTCCTTTCAAATAAAAGGAAGTTTCAGAAGTCTTTCAATGTCATGCTATTATCTCTCATGTTTTTACACTTTTCTGGCTGTGAGATGCTCCTATGTGTTCAGGTCTGGCCTCAGAAGGATAATGTCACACTTGGGGATGAAGATGCAGCCCAGCAGCCCAGCACTGGAGGCCAGGATGGAGAAGATCTGCACAGCCACCATGTGTTTCCCTTTGGTGCTCAGGTAGTTGGGCACAAAAGTCACCCAGACACTGCAGAAGACCAGCATGCTAAAGGTGGTCAGCTTGGCTTCACCACAGAGATTGCTGATCAGTTGGTCATCAATGTTGAGGTCCCATAATGGCTCCTAATTGCAAATATGACCCCTTTGCAAATTCTATTTTAAGGAGATAGGAAAAGATCTGATGGATCAGGCTGAGGTCAGTCTAAGATTCATACAAATATCTCTGGTTCTCCCACAAGCAGAAGAAGGCTGAGACTGATGGCTTTGCTCCACAGACAGCCATGGAGTGTTCCTCTCCCAGCCCTGCTCCCTCGACCCTGGGGCAGCCACCCCAACCATCAGCCAGCAACAAACTGCTGCCTCCTCTGCCTCCCTTAAAGTCCTTGCCCCATGCTGCCCCACCAGCCTCCGCCCACATGGCCCCTGCAACCTCGCGCTCTGCTGCCAATCAACTGCCCCCCCCCCCAAATGTCTGAATTCCCCACAATTCACATCTAGGAAAACCCTCCTTCTTCTCCTCCGGCCATCCAGCAACTAAGGCCCACTGGAGCCCAGTCTCCAGATCCTGGGGAGATGTCAGGGGGTTCAGCTGAATCCCTTGAAGGAGCCTCTTTCAGGGACGGGGCTGCTGTGGAAAAGGGGCAGCTTCATCTCCCTGGATGACAAGATTGGAAGGCCAGGACCAGGAGGTGCCGCCCCTCTGGCTTGGGGAAACTGGAAGGAACCCTCAGAGGGGAGGTGGGGTCCCACAAGTCTCCTGGCCCCACCCTGTTCCCTGCCTTCCAAGTGATGGAGAGCAACTCCTCTCTCTCGGACCCTCTCAGCCTCTGGGCACTGGGGGATCATCTGGATGGCCTTGCCTGACCGACTGGTCCCACCCTCTGTCATGCCAAATGCCCTCGCCCAATGGCTTCACCAAGTGCCCATATGAATGCAGAGAAGCAGCACAGAGATGGGCTCTGCTCGGTCAGGCAGTTCTCTTCACATATTGGCAGAACGTGTGAATGCTGGGAAAGTCTGGATGGGGTGAACCAGCGCCACCATAACCCAAACAAAAGGGGTTTTTTGGTCCACCTGCACTCGGACTGCTGCCCCTTTTTAAACCTTCCCCCCCAGTCAGAGGAAACTTCACCTTCTCTGGATGTTGCTGCCTGTAGTTTGGGGATCGAAGACGGGCTGGGCTTCCTCCATTCTCCCCTGCAATGTCCCAACAGGCAGGAGTTCCAGAAGTTGGGGGCTCCGGGAGTTCAGGGGCCTCAGCGCAGCCCTCAACAGAGGCAGAGGCAGAAAAGGGGACACAGGGCCCCTCAGCTGCCCCTCCAGGGGCTTCTTGGCAGGCAGTTGCCAGGAAGAAGTACCGCCTCCATAGGGGGGCCAGGAGGGACAAAGGCAGGGAAGCCACTAAGGTGGGGGGGCAAGAAAGAGTACAGAGAGTGGGAGGGGGCAGAAGTGAGAGAGCTCTGTGCCTTTGGCTCCCCTCCCCCTGCAGATACCCAGAGGTCCTGCAGAGACCCAGAGGCTGCTCACCCGCCCACCGGGGGCTTCTGCCATTGTCAGATCCAGGGGACATTCTTGCCCTTCGTCGGTCCTCCGGCCACTCTCCTTGGCAGGTGTGCTGCAGCCTCTGGAGACAGAGCCCCAATGTGGCCAGGGAGGGAAGAGGCGTGGAAGCCCCCACCCACCATCACTGCAGGTGGGCCTGGGGGAAGCCCATCCAGGCACCTGCCCTGCTCCTCAATCATCTGCAGCAGGCAGGAGCGGGGCTGCCTGGCATGGCACTGCCCAACCTGGCTGCATGGGAACAGGGGAGGCAAGTGGACAGCAGGGCAACGCAGCTGCTGAAGGAGCTGTTTGGATGGGGAGGGGCCGGGTGTGCCTGACGAGGGGGAAGGAATCGAAGGGGAGTTTGAATCCCACCTTCCACATCGAAGCCAACTGGGCGGCTCTGAGCCACTCACTAGGGGACCCAGAGTTCGAGTCCCACCTTAGGCCTGAAACCCGGTGGGTGAGTTTCATACACCTCCAAGAGGTTCTGCATTCTAATATTCCCATAGACTCCATGCATTCCTGGGGGACTGTGGACCCATCCCCAGGGGCTCTGAGTTCCAGTCTCACCACAGGACTTATTGATTGGGGGTATAAAACTTGGTGTGGGGGTTCAAAACGTTGGATACCAGAATTGGGCATTGTTGGGCTGTGAGATGGCTGGGTGTCCTTCCTGTGTGATGAGATGGAGGAAAGTGATTTTGTGGGAAACACACCTGTTCCAAGCTGGGCAAAGCCATCAGCCTCTGCCTTCTTCTGCCTGTGGGCAACCAGAGGCCTCCGTGTTTCACTGGGAATCTTAGAGGGACCTCGGTCTGATCCCTGAGAGTTTTTTTTAACCGTCTGAAAATGGAATTTGCAAAAGAGCTCAAGTCACAATTAGAAGCCATTCTGAAATATCAAAATGGATGACCGACTGATCAGCACTATGGGCTGTATGGTTAGAAAGCAGAAGACCTTCCAGGGGTTCCTGTTCCAAGGTGTTCCCACACTTCCTCGCCTCCTTCTTGGACCTGGATGAATAAGCACTGGACACGCCTGCCTCAGTCCAGACCGTTTGGGGCTGGTGGGGTGCAGTGGGGAGGGGAGGTCAGCCTGGACCCCAGCTGCCAATTTCCCCCTGGGGCAGCCAGGGGCTTCTTCATCCTCCTGCTCTGGGAAGAGGGGTGCCCATGGCAGGGCTCCCTCTGGCCTTGCAGGCCAGGTGGGGGGATCTGCCCTATGGTGGCCCAGGGCAGGTGGGAGCGAATGGGGTGGAGGGATCCCCAGGTTGCATCTCATGCCAGGATCTGAGTCTGCTTTGCTATCTTTGGATCTGGCACATGGGGGCTGTTCCGCCAGGGTTCAGGGGTTGTGTGAAGCCGACCCAGCTTGGTCCTGGCCAGAAGGAAGGGCTGAGGCAGGAGGAGAGTCTCTTGGGAGATTCACGGGGCTTCCGGTCCCTTTTGGGGGCTCAGGATTGGACCTGGCCCTCCTCAGCTAAGCCCAGCACTGGAGAGGCACCTCAGTCCCTGTTTCAAGACTCCATGGTAGAGTCCCTGCAAGGGGGTTGAGTGAATGGCCCTCCAGGTGGCTTCAGGTTGCTCAGATCCATTGAGCTGAGTGAACCAAACTCCTTTATGCCTCATGGGAGTTTGAGTCCTCTTTCACCTGCTTTGGGAAGGGAGGAACCCTCTTTCCTGGGCTGCCTTGCATGGGCCAAGTTCACAGCTGCTGCTGGGGGCATCCAGCAGCAGCTGTGAACTTGGCCCACGCAAGGCAGCCCAGGAAGGAGGGTTCCTCCCTTCCCAAAGCAGGTGAAAGAGGACTCAAATTACTGTTCTATGGTTGTTTACTGCTATCGGAGTTATGGGCCCTCAGGACTGCGCCCTTGTCCTTGAATTGGCCCATTGGGTTATCGACAGCTTACCTTAATGAGGATCCTGGGATCGAGAGGTGGCATGGCGACCAAGGGGTTAAATTTTAAATTTGGTATTAAGGGACGACTTTAAAAAATTTTAATTCGGTGTTTTAATGGGATAGGGAGGAGGGAGGGGTTTACCCTGTGTTGGAAGATTCTGGTTTATCCAGGCGGAGAGGGGTCTCGTAGTGGAGGGGTGGGGTGAAGGGGCCACGGGGTCCGCGTTGAGCAGGGAGGGATTAATAATGCCTAGGGTGATCGGTTATGGCAGGAGTAGGCGAGACAGAGGGCCAAATTATGTTCCAGGAGCGTCTCCGCTGTTTGGCGGTGGAGCGCTCCGACCCTCAGGTCTCTGCCCGCTCCCTGGGGTCTTGGGAGGTGTGGTCCCTGGGCTTAGGCTGGTGTATGTAAATGCCAGATCCGTGGCTAATAAGGCCCCCCTCCTCCGTGAACTTATTGAGGAGGAGGCTGCGGATCTGGCATGCATTACGGAGACCTGGTTGGGACCGGAGGGGTGTCCCTCTGTGTGATCTCTGTCCCCCAGGTTTCCGGGTGCTGCACCGGCCACGAGCTCAGGGAAGGGGCAGAGGAGTAGCCATTGTTATTAGGGAGACCCTGTTTCCAAGGGAGGTCACTGTCCCAGATAGGCGGGTGTGAGTCCCTCCTCTTGAGGTTGGGCCTGGGTGGTCGATTGGGCCTGTTGCTGACGTACCTTTTCCCCCAGCTGCATTGCAACGGCCCTTCCCGAGCTGCTGGACGCCCTCTCGGGGGTGGCGGTGGAGTTTCCCAGGCTTATGGTCCTGGGGGACTTCAACTTGCCTTCTCTGGGAGTGGCGTCTGGTTTGGCCCGGGAGTTCTTGGCATCCATGACAGCCATGGACCTGACCCAGGTGATCCAGGGACCCACCCATGAGGGGGGAAACATGCTCGACCTGGTTTTTATCTCGGGACAGTGGTGTAGTGATCTGGGGGGTGGATCTCTGGTTGTTTTACCCCTATCATGGTCAGATCACTATCTCCTGAGGCTGGTTTTCCAACTGGCTGCCCCTCGCTGCTGGGATGAGGAGCCGATACGATGGTTCCGCCCCAGGCGCCTGATGGACCCGGAGAGGTTTCAGATGGCCCTGGGGTCCTTGCCCACCTCCCTCGACCACAGCCCGGCCAAGACCCTGGTGGCCGCTTGGCTTGGCAACAGGCCGCCTCGGCAGCGCTCGACCGGGTTGTCCCCTTGTGGCCTCTTCCTCACCGCAGACCTTCCTTGGCTCCTTGGTTCTCGGAGGAGCTTCAGGGGATGAAGCGGCGGAGGAGATGCCTGGAGAGCAGATGGAGGAGTAGTCGTTCCGAGTCTGACCGTGTCCAGCTAAGAGCCTATATTAGGACTTATCTGGAAGCGATTAGAGCGGCGAGATGTTCTTATTTCTCCGCTCTGATCGCGTCCGCAGATGATTGCCCCGCTGCCCTGTTCAGGGTCACCCGCTCCCTCTTGCATTTAGAGGGAGGGGGACCCTTTGGGCAGAGCAGAGGAATTTAGTTTACATCAGGTGGATAAGATCACTCAGATTCGGGCCGGCTTGGACTCCGACTGGCAGGGTTTAGATGATGGAGTGGCGACGAGTCTTGTGGATCCTATCTGGGTTGAGTTTGACCCTGTCTCCCTGGATGAAGTGGACAGGATCATGCGGAGGCTGTCTTCCACCACGTGTTTATTGGACCCGTCTCCTTCCTGGTTGGTTTATGCCTCCAGGGAGGTTACACACGGTTGGCTCCAGGCAGTTGTCAACACTTCTCTGAGTGAGGGGTTTTTTCCCGCCGCCTTGAAAGAGGCGGTGGTGAGACCCTCCTCAAGAAGCCTGCTCTGGACCCAACCGTTTTAAATAACTATCGTCCTGTCTCCAACCTTCGCTTTTTAGCGAAGGTTGTTGAGAGCGTGGTGGTTCAGCAGTTTCCGCTGTTCCTGGAGGAAACTGATTATCTCGACCTGTACCAATCGGGCTTCAGGCCGGGCTCAGCACCAAGACAGCATTGGTCGCACTGATGGATGATCTCTGGAGGGCTCGGGACAGGGGTTTTTCCTCTGTCCTGGTCCTTTAGATCTCTCAGTGGCTTTCAATACCATCGACCATGGTATCCTTCTGCAGCGGCTCCGGGGGTTGGGAGTGGGGGCACCATTTTACGGTGGTTCTCCTCTTACCTTCGGACCGCCGCAGTCGGTGTTGGCAGGGGAGCAGAGGTCATCCCGAGGCCCCTCACTTGTGGGGTGCCTCAGGGGTCGGTTCTCTGACCTCTCCTGTTTAATATCTACATGAAACCGCTGGGCGAGATCATCCGTGGCTTTGGGGTGAGGTATCATCAATATGCAGATGATACCCAGCTTTATATCTCCACCCCAGACCGGATCAGTGATGCTCTCTCGGTGATGTCCCGGTGCCTGGAGGTGGTGCAGGCCTGGATGGGGAGTAACAGGCTCCAGCTCAACCTGGCCAAGACTGAGTGGCTGTTCTTACCGGCATCTCGGTTTTCAGTGGAAGTGCCACCTTTGGTCATGGGGGAAGAGGTGTTGCCCCCCATGGATAGGGTGAGGAATCTAGGGGTCCTCCTGGATCCACAGCTCAGTTTAGAGGAGCAGGTGGGGGCTGTGGCCAGGGGGCCTTTTGCCCAGGTTTGGCTGGTTCGCCAGCTCTGCCCTTATCTGAGCCGAGATGCCCTTCGAATGGTCACTCATGCGCTTGTCACTTCCAGAATCGACTACTGCAATGCTCTCTACATGGGGCTGCCCTTGCGGACCACCCGGGGGTTGCAGCTGGTGCAGAATGTGGCTGCGTGGGCTGTGATGGGGGTGTCCCGATACTCCCATGTTACACCCCTCCTGCGCGACCTGCACTGGTTGCTGGTTGTCTCCTGGGTTGCCTTCAAGGTGCTAGTAACAACTTATAAAGCCCTAAATGGCTTGGGTCCAGGGTACTTGCGGGAACGTCTCCTGCCAGCATCACACTCCGATCACCCCGTGCGCTCCCACAGGAGGGGCCTCCTTGGGATTCCGTCGGTTGGACAATGTCGGCTGGCGGTTCCCAGGGCTAGGGCCTTTTCTGTGGGAGCGCCCACCCTATGGAATCAGCTCCCTGTGGATCTCCATTTGGCCCCTAATCTCCGCTCCTTTCGCTGAGACCTGAAAACCTGGCTATTTCAGCAGGCCGGTCTGGACTGACCCAGGGGTGGGTTATTTTAGTTGTTTTAATTCAATTTTAATCAATTGGTTTTAGACTTGTAGTTGTTTAATTATTTTTTATTGTAATTTGTTCAGTTTTTAAATGTTCGCCACCTTGAGTCCTTAGGGAGAAGGGTGGCATACAAGTCTAAATAAATAAATAAATAAATAAATAATAATAATAATAATAATAATAATAATAATAATAATGGGATATGGTCTTCCCCCCATTTCCAGGACTCAGAAGGTGGAACTTGGAGGGGGATTCTGCAGATCTGCTTCCCTTCCCCAACATGAGGCTCCCCAGCTTCATCCCCCAAGAGGGGCTCCCCACTCAGCCAGGCAGAGTCCTGCCTGGCATCCCTGCAAGAGCCCCCTTGCATGGCCTGTGCATTGGAAAGGGAGTCAGGGGAACATGGGATATCACTAAAGTTGATTTTTTTTAGAACTGGCTGCACTATTGCATCAGCCCTTTTGTGGTGGTGCCCTTGAGCATTAGCTTTCAAAATAAAGTAAATTTTGGTTGCAACTCAGCAGGCAGCTATTTCAGATCTGTTTACATGCTCCGGCATTAACTGGCCTCCGGGATTTTCTCTTGAAGCACAATATCAACAAATGCCACATTTCTTTTTGCCTTCAGCCACAAGTGCCATGTATTGCCTCTGGGGTCAGATTCAAGGATGGAGACCCCAAATCTCTCAATTCTAGATGATGCATTTAATTCAATCACTGCCCCTATTATTATGAATCGCATGAGGGTTATTCCCCTTTCATTTCTCTCCAGAGAACTGCCCAACAATCTTTAAGTGCAAGATCTAGTTGAATTATCCAGGTTTGGGGGAGTTTGGGGAGAGACAGAGTCTGTGCTCTTGAATGTACATCTCTCTCCTTTGCAGCTGAGTGTTTCTCTGTGTTTCAATCAGGACAGTGATTGGATATTCCACCTTGTGAGTGTCCTTTGAATTCTTCTATTTCTCCTTTAGAAACAGGAAGGGGATTGATTGTATCCCCCCATGAATTATGGGCCTCCTGCTTCTGTTTCTGCTGCTGCTGGTGGTGGTGGTGTCCCATCCAGTCCCTGGGAAGCTGAGAAGGAAATGCCCTCCGAATTTCAAGCACCAGGATGGAAACCATCCAAGCAGCTATTACAGCCCAGGAGACCATCTTCTTGGTATAGTCACCAGTAGACCTGAAGGATTGCATTCAAAGTTGCTTTTCAATGTGGCTCCTTCTGTTCAGTTTGTTTCCCGTGATTCGTAAGTTATTCAGGGTGAGGGAGTTTCACTTCCTCCATTCTCTCCTTCTTTTCTTTTTTTCTCTCATTTATTCCTACACTGGGGGATAAGTCTAATTTCCTGAATGATTTGGATGATTTGGATTTCCACGGCTTCTCTCTTTTGTCTGAATTTGTGAAAGAGACTCAAATCCAAGAAGGGATCTGCAAAAGCTGAAAGGCCTGCAGATTATTTTCCTCTCTCGGTTCAATCCTTAATTTATCACTTGAATAATGAATTTTATTTAAAGTAGTGGTTGAACCAGTTGTAGTTGCTGTACCACAGCCAATTTCCATATTTGTGTAACTGATCATTGCTTTTGGATCAATGTTGCCTTAAGGCTCAGTAGGCTTGTGGAGGATTATATATATTATATATTTAAAAAGTATTTGTTGTAGCTGTTGATTATAATAGCATTTTTTTTACAATAGGGATGCTTATGGTTTTTCAAAAGGCTTAAGATTAATTTTCAACATTCAAATGATCAACAAGAATTCCCAGCTCCTGCACAATCTCACCCTGGGCTACAACATCCATGACAACTATTTGAGCACTTTCCGCACTTCAGATGCCTTGCTGGACATTCTCTCCACTGGAGACGCCAATGTCCCCAATTACAGCTGTGGAAGGAAGGATAACCTTCTGGCTCTTCTTCATGAAGTTAACAGGGACATCTCCATCCAGATGTCAACATTAGGAGGCACCTACAAAGTCCCACAGGTTTGTGTATGTTTTTCTCTGTCTGGTACAGTGAGTGGAAGGTGTTGGTGGGTAAGCAATAGAGACAATCATGTCTTCTCCATGGAGTTCAAGAGTTGCTTTTCTCCATATTAGTGAACATGTCAATATTTTACCCCATTATGTTCATGTTGAAATCAATCATAAAAGGCCTGAAATATCAAGTGGGATTGAAGTTGGCAATAGTAGCATTTTATCTATCTAAAATGTGGAATAAAAAGGACTCTAGCAATTATAGGCCAAATAGATTGGCAGATATTGTGGCTAAAATTTATGTCATGATCCTCAAGTTAAACTTGAGACAAATGCATTCCTTGCAGAAGAACCAGAAGGCTTTAGGTAGAGTTTAAAACTATATACATTTTATAATAAATCATGCATAAGAATAATCTAATATTGACAACAAATTTGTCTTGAAATATCTAATCACAAAATGTATCAGATTAAATTATAATTCAGAACATATTGAATTGTGCAGAGATGGATAGATTGACATTGAAAAAAAAGATAAAGGAGACACAGAATATTATTTAATGTGGAATATGTTTTATCAATGGTAAAACTGTTGATAAAATCACAGATAAGAGGTAGAAATTAGTTGAAGAAAGTATTGCTATATTTAAGTAAAATATGAATGGTGTTCAAAACTACAAGTATGCTAATATAATTAACAGGAACATAAATAAGTGAATATAATTGTAAATATGGTTAGAATTATTATATTGTATTATTATTTTTACCATCAGTATATTTGTTATTTTTTCTTTTCTTTTGTAAAATGGTACAATACAATACACTGTATTCAGTATATATATATAACAGTGAGGTAAACCACGGTTTGCAGGCTTTCTAGATGTTAGTGCAGCATTTGACAAAATAAACAGAGAAATATGACAGAGGAAATTGATTGCCATCAAAATGGAGCTCTGACATTTGGCCCTGGTCCAAGCCCTTGTTTGAGAGGGAGGCTTGGGCTCAATGGAGCTCTGAGAAGAAGGATCAATACTTACCAAGGAGGAAGGGAAGGGGGCATATTTAAACCCTTGTTATTCAATTTAGATATGAACGACTTCCTAGGACTAATGAAGGATCCAAAACAGATTGTAAATAAATGTTATTAATTATTTGAAAAAAAAACTAAATTAGTGGACCAGTGAAATGCTGTGCACATTGTAACCTTGGATTTCAGAAAGGCTTGGACAAAGTAAACCACCACCTATTTCTCAGTAAGCTAAAACTATGTGGGATAGACAGCATCACCCCCAGATGGACGCAGCCTGTGGTCCTCAATGGAACTTCATCTACATGGAGGGAAACAAGCAGTGAGGGACCCCAAGGTTCCATTTTACGCCCAGGACTCTTGAGCATCTTCATCAATGGTTTGGATGGGGGGATAGATGGGGAACTCATCAAATTTGTGGATAACATTAAGTGGCAGGAATAGCCAACACCCCAGAAGAGAGGCTGAAGATGCAGATGACTCTAGATAGACTTGAACACAGGGCCTATGTAATAAATGAAATTCAGTGTAGAGAAAAGTAAGGTTTTAGGCAAGAAAAGCCAAATGTACACTTCCAGATTAGGTGACACCTGACTCAATAGTAGCAACTGTGACAGAGATCTTGGAGTCTGAGTGGACGATCCCTTAAATATGAGCCAGCAGTGTGTGGCAGCAGCCAAAAAAACCCATTGCAATCCTACACTGCAACTGAGGTCTCCCTGTTTCTTGTACAACTGGAGAAGAAGCTAAAAAGTTTCCTCCACAAAGAATCTGGGACATAGAAGAAGAAAAAGATGCCGCAATCCTCAAATATTATCATAAGCCTTTTACTGGAATAGAATCCTACAGCTGGCATTTGCACATGTCAACCTAGTTGCAATAATTTATATTATTGTTTTTCATTTGTTTATTATTTTCCACTATTATTCAATCTTGCTAATATTTTGCCTTTAATATTTTACACAATGTATACTTCACAAATTATTCTAATATATTCATGAGAACCAGACTGGATTTATGGAAATCTAATATTTTGGATTTGATCTGGTGCCAAGTATAACACAGCTTTCTTCATTGTTTTTTCAGATCAGTGTTAACCCTGCTTCAGAGGCTCTGAGTGATAAAAGTAAATTCCCTTTTTTCTACCAGATGCATCCCAAACAAGGGATCCAGTACCCAGCAATTGTCCAACTGCTCCTCCATTTCAGATGGACCCTGATTGGCCTCTTTGCTTCAGACACAGATAACGGAGAGATTTTCATGAGGACTTTCTCTTCTCTGCTTGTCAGGAGTGGAATTTGTGTGGTTATATCACAACAATTCTCAACAACTGGATATACAGCAGCCCTCAGGGAGGCTCTCTCCAAGTGGAGACAAGTCAATGTCTTTGTTCACTTCTTAGAACATGATTCCATTTCGGACATAATTCTTCCTTTCCATTTAATACTTATGCGTTTGCCAGGATCCATTGAAGGGAAAATCTGGATCATCACAAATTATGTGTGGTATGGAACGGCAAAGAAGAGACTTTGCAGATACATCCATAGTATTTGGAGGTGTCATTATCTGGGGAAAAAAATGCTAAGAGATGTTGCCTTTGAACCCTATTTCTATTATGAAAATCCCTTTCAAGACCATTATTTCCATTGTTCTCTTTCCAAGCACGTCTTTTCTGTCAAAGGCCGCAGAAGATGCACCCAGAAAGCCCCACTGGACACCCAGTGGAAAAGGAACAGGTTTCAGACCGTAAATGACTACAACAGTTATAGCCTCATGAAGACTCTGGCCCAGGCCATGAATGCTGCCTATTCCTCCAGATCGAGGAGGGTAAGGAAGGAGGGCGAAGAGAGGTTGGGGTCTCAAAGGCTGCAGCCGTGGCAGGTATGGGGTCCCGATAGGGATCCATTCATCTGAGGTCCTTTGGAGAAGGAATCCGGAGGGGAAGGAGGGGAACCATCTTAGCAGATCTGGCCAATTCAATTACTCAGGGAATGATGGCTCCATAGAGGAGATACCAGGGCATTTGGATATTTACCACTGCTAATTCTTTTGTAAATGTATCCCCGTATGTGAGGGTTTGCGATGAGCCTGGTGGGATCCCCCTTTGTTCCATCCCCACTGCACGTGGGTCTGTGTGCACCTTGACAGGCAGCCGAAGCACCCAATCTCCTTCAATGAAATGGACCCTGGCGTCAGGGGTGGGATTCAGTTTTTTTAACAACTGGTTCTGTGGCCGTGGCTTAGTTGGTGGGTGTGGCTTGGTGGTCATGTGACTGGGTGGGCGTGGCCAACTCGACATCACTCATGTCAATGGGCGCTTCTCCTTGCCTGGCCTCTCATGATGGTGCGGATGCTGCAGCGGTCATAAGTGTGAAAGATGGTCATAAGTCTATTTTTTCAGTGCCATTGTAACTTTGAATGGTCACTGAATGAACTGTTGTAAATCAAGGATTACCTGTACAAAAATACAAAAAGCTTCTTTGTTTACAAAAAGCTGCCCTAAATATCAATCATTAGATTAAAAATAACTGAAATCCAGAGTTTACAAAACAGGCAGGGTGCCAGAGCACCTTGAGAAATGAAAATAGTTATAATGCAGTGATAACCATCAAACAGCCAACTCTTGCTCATAAAGTGAAACCCATTAGTAGAGAGGTCATTTAAGATCTCCACAAAGCACACACCCGGGAGAAGCAATCCTTAGATCCATTTGTAACACCTGGTCTCGCTCACCTCACAAGATATCCTAAGGAAATCACCCAGATTTAAGGAAAGGTCACATGCCCCCCAGAAAGGCAGTAAAAGAAATCAGTGCCAAGCTTGCATCCTGCCTCTTGGAAGTATACCCCAAAAGGACAGTGCCAGATAGTACTAAAGCAGTGAAGGAAGATCCCCTCCCCAAATAGAAAAAGAAACCATGAGGCAAGAAAAATTGAAACACAATACAAATAATTAAATCACAACAGTAGCTGTTGCTTGTTGAAGCTGAATAGGGAAAATTATCCCATCAATAAACATAGGATTAATTTCACGAAGCACAGAATTAACTTTCACCAAAAACCAGTTTTAGACCAAAACTCAAAAAGGATATGTAAACTCATGTTTGAATGTCAATCCTTCTAGCTAGCCACGAAGCCTTGCTGAATGTCACTCATCTTTGTTCCCTGTCAATTATTTCTTCAAAGTGCTGATTATCCAGGGAAGTATTTCCTCCCAATAGCAATGTAAAAATCTTAAAACAACTCTTTAAGAAAAGAGTTTTTAAGAAAGCCAAGCCCCAGGAGCTCCAGAGACAGTAAGTCTAGGCTGCCTGCCAAGAATGTAATAAGGGTGGAAAAAACAAAAGGAGATTGCTTCTAACTACCAGTTCTCCAAACTGCTTAGAAAGTTAACAAGGCGTTCTATAGAACCAGACGGAACTGGTAGAATTCCACCCCTGCTGGCGTGGATCTGGAGGTTTTATTGTGAGAACAGGGAAACTGAGGAAACACAAAGAGTGAGAGTCAAATACAAAGGCGAGAGAGGCAGCATGAACTAACAGTCTGCAAAGAAGCAGCTGGAACCTCTCCAGTGATGCTCCGTGTGAGGGACGGCGGCCGTTTCCGGAGGTCTCCATCAAAATGGCTGCTCCTGTCTTCTCCAAGGCTCACAGCAAATGGAGCCTGGCTTCAGCCCATATAGTTAGGCTTATCTGGCCCTGGCCACTAGGTGGGGCTAAAGCCACAACAGCACAATGTTTACCTGTTGTGGCAGTAAATTTGAAGGAGACCCTGAGACCATCTAGCCCAACCCCTCCTCTCTGCAGGAATCCCAGTTCAAGCTTATCTTACTGTTTGCTGCTCAGTCTTTGCATTCAGACCATCCATGAAGAGGAGACTGAACTGCTCTGCTTCACTGGCTCAGCTCTAAAACAGCTCATCCTTTTAGGATATTTTCCCCTTCATTCATCTAAAATCTTCTCTCTTATAACTGAATTCACTTTTCCCTGATTGACACTCTGGAATATCTTACGCTTGTGTGTAACATGTGTCAGTGATTGGAAGAGGGCTGCATCCTCCCTTCTCCAACCGAGAGATTGTGTCAGTTGGAAAAGGGGCTCCCAGACTCCTCCTGATCTTCAGCTCTTCTCCTCATGGTCTTTCCTCCAGGCTAAGAGCAGCTCCTTTGATCTCTTCCTTGGCTTATTTCTGCTTCCCTGAAGTTCACGTAGATTGTTTTGCAAATTCTCCTCTTTCTGCGCATGCTGTGGTGATGGCTGCCTGCAGCTTGTAAGTTCCGTGAGGGGAGAGATGGAATTGGCCTTGTTGTGGGTTTGGGAGGCTTTGCTCTTACCCCCTGCCCCGGTTTCTGACATCCGAACTCTCGGGGGTCCGGTTGTTGTCAGGTGGTCCGGCTCCTTTCCGGTGGGCGATGGACGACTGTCTGACAATGGTGACGATGGTGGTCAACAGAAGATCCAGCGGCGGCTGGAAAACAGGCCAGAAGTTAGGGTGGTGTGGGGGGCTGCCACCGCTGTTGCCGCCACTGTTGCTATTGCCGTTGCTGTTGCGGGCTGACTGTTGTTGGTTGCAGCAGTTGGGCCCAGGGTTGCTGGCTTCAGTGCCGGGCAGCCTGGAGTCCTCGTCTGGAGCTGGGAGTCAGATGCGCCGGGAGTCGGATGCGCCACTGGACGCTATTCCAGTGTTAAGAGCTGCTGCCGGCTTGGGGTCTTTACTGGCATGGCGAGCTGGCGCTGCTGTTTTCAATGGGAGATGGACCTAGCGGCCTGGAGGTTAGGCCGGCTGAGTGAGCTACCCCATTATTGTCATCTGGTAGCGGTTGGGCCCAGGGCCTCTGGAGTCTGTGCTGGGGAGGCCTCTGGCCTTGGCCCAGGGGCTGCTGAAGCATGGGCTGGGGTGGCCTCTGGTCTTGGCCCAGGGGCAGACAGCGGCGGAGCCCTGGCTGGGGTAGCCATGGAACCTTGGAGCTCAGCTCAGAGACGGTTGCCGGCCTCCAGCTGGCATTGGCTGGTGCGGGGGTGGCCTGGTTGCCTGTTTCTGTTATGCTGGCTTGAGGATCATGTTTGCCTGGAGACTTACCGCTGGGGATGCCTCCCCTCCCATTTCATCGATTCCAGATATTTTGCCTGTTGGGGTGGACAATGCCCACTGCTGTGAGAGGGCGGTGGGGGATTTGTTCCAGCTTACACCCAGTCTGGCTGTTGTGAGAGGACAGTAATGACTGGGTGGGACACCCCATTGGATTATGCCTCGGCCTGTGGCCAGGCGAGCATTGGGAATGCCACCGTGGTGAGAGAGCGGTGGCTGATCCTTTGTCATCTGGCCATCCTGGCTATCGTGAGAGGGTTCCCGGGATTGGATTGCTCCGGAACGCTATGACTACACCTGGACTTGATTGTTTGTCATGTTGCCATTTTCATCATTTTTCATCATTCTTCTCCCCATTTCATTGAGCTCTATGGTTATACGGACCTATTTAGCTGCAGAGCTTCAGGCCCTGGGGATTTCCCTCTGTCCCTGGTGTAGCCTGTGGGACTATCTAAGTCCTACCTTAATGATGGATCTTGGGATCCCGAGAGGTGGCATTGTGCGAATAGGGGTAAGGTTTGGTAAAAAGAGGGGTTCTAATGGCCCTTTGTTTAATTTTTTAACTAAATTTTTAAGGGGATCTGGGAGGGGGTGGGATGTAAGGTCCGGTTGGAGCCTGGGGAGGCTCTGCCAGATCAATTTCAGTCCAGGTCAGGAAAAGGTCACAATGGGGGGGATGGGGTTGGGGATCTCTGGTACTCTAGGGGATGGGGTGGGGTTTGCAATCCCCACGGTGATTGGGAATGGCAGTAGATGGATGAACAGGGGGCCATATCGAATTTTGGGAGCGCGCCCCTGCTGTCTTCGAGTGGTGGCGCACTCCGACCCTCTTGTTTCCACCCGCTTCCCTGGGGATATGGGAGACCAGGCCCCTGAGCTCAGGTTGGTCTATTTGAATGCCAGGTCCGTGATGAACAAAGCTCCCCTAATCCGGGAATTGATCGAGGAGGAAGATGTGGACCTGGCTTGCATTACGGAGACCTGGTTGGGCCCAGAGGGGGGAGTCCCTCTGTCAGAGTTATGCCCACTGGGTTTCCGTGTGCTGCACCAACCTCGAGCCCAGGGTAGGGGCAGGGGGTGGCTGTTGTTATCAGGGAGACCCTTTGTCCAAGGGAGACCACTGTCTCTCAGATAGGCGGGTGCAAGTCTCTCCTCCTGAGGTGGGACCCTCGTGGTCAGTTGGGCCTGTTCCTTACATACCTTTCTCCCAGCTGCGTGACAATGGCCCTGCCTGATCTGCTCGACGTGCTATCGGGGGTGGTGGTTGAGTTCCCCAGGCTTATTGTGTTGGGGGATTTCAACCTGCCCTCTCTGGGTGGGGTGTCAAAGATGGATCAGGAGTTCATGGTTTCCATGACGGCTATGGACCTGACTCAAACAATATAGGGTCCGACTCATGGTGGGGGGAACACGCTCGACCTTGTTTTTATCTCGGGACAGTGGTTTAATGCTTTGGGTGGGGGATCACTAACTGTTCAACCCCTGTCATGGACCAACCATTATCTCCTATGGCTGGCCTTCCAATATGCTACCCCTCATCGCTGGGAAGCAGAACTGACTAGGTGGTTCTGCCCCAGGCACCTAATGGTCCTGGAGAGGTTCCAGATGGCGCTTGGGTTGATTCCTGCCTCCCTTATCCACAGCCCAGTTGAGGTCCTGGTGGACGCCTGGCAAAGGGCTGCCTCCGGGGCTCTTGACCGTGTTGTTCCTTTGTGGCCTCTGACCCAGTGCAGATCCTGGTTGGCTCCTTGGTTCTCCGCGGAGCTCCGGGAGATGATGCACTGGAGGAGGGGCCTAGAGAGCAGTTGGAGGTCCAGCAGGTCTGAATCTGACCGATCGCAGTTAAGAACCTTTACTAGGTCTTATCTTGCTGTGATGGGAGCGGCGAAGTATGCTTACTTCTCCGCTCTCATTGCGTCCACAGATAATCGCCTGGCTGCCCTGTTCAGGGTCACCCGTTCCCTTCTTAACCAGGGGATGAGAGATGACCCTTTGCAGGGGCAGGCCGAGGAGTTTAGTCAACATCTGTTGGACAAGATCGCTCAGATCTGGGCAGGTCTGGACTCCAACTGGTCAGAGTCTGACGGGGGTGAGACGATGGGTCTTGTGGATTCCATTTGGGAAGAATTCGATCCTGTGACTCCGGATGAGGTGGACAGGATCATGGGGAAACTGAGTGCTGCCATGTGTTTATTGGACCTGTGTCCCTCCTGGCTGGTTTATGCCGCCAGGGAGGTTACACAAGGCTGGCTCCAGGCAGTGGTCAATGCTTCTTTGAGTGAGGGATCCTTCCCCTCCACCTTGAAGGAGACGGTGGTGAGGCCCCTCCTCAAGAAGCCTGCTCTGGACCCGGCTATTTTGAACAACTTTCATCCTGTCTCCAATCTTCACTTTGTTGTGAAGGTTGTTGAAAGCGTGGTTGCCCGACAGCTCCCGGTGATCCTGGAGGAAACTGATTATCTGGATCCATATCAATAGGGTTTCAGGCCTGGGTACAGCACAGAGACAGCATTGGTCGCACTGGTGGATAATCTCTGGAGGGCTCGGGATAGGGGTTATTCCTCTATCCTGGTCCTATTAGACCTCTCAGCGGCTTTTGATACCATGGACCATGGTATCCTACTGCGACTCCTCGAGGGGTTGGGGGTGGGAGGCACTGTTTTACGGTGGTTCTCCTCCTACCTCTTGGGTTGCACACAGTTGGTGATGGCGGGGGGGTGGAGATCGACTCCAAGGCCCATCCTTTGTGGGGTGCCCCAGGGGTCGGTTCTTTCTCCCCTCCTGTTCAACATCTATATGAAACCGCTGGGTGAGATCATCCGTGGTTTTGAGGTGAGGTACCATCAGTACACTGATGATACCCAGCTTTTTATCTGCACCCCAAACCAACTCAGTGATACCCTCGACGTGATGTCCCGATGCCTGGAAGTGGTGCGGATCTGGATGGGGAGGAACAGGCTTCGACTCAACCCGGCCAAGACCGAGTGACTGTACGTACCGGCATCTCGGGTTATCCAGGATCTTTAGTTATGGGGGGAGAGGTGTTACCCCCCGTAGATGGGGTGCGCAATGGGGATATCTGGCTCAGTTTGGAGAAGCAGGTGGGAGCTGTGACCAAGGGTGCATTTGCCCAGGTTCACCTGGTTCACCAGTTGCGCCCCTATCTGGACCATGATGCCTTACGTACAGTTACTCATGTACTCGTTACCTCCCGTTTAGACTACTTTAATGGTCTCTACATGGGGCTGCCCTTGAGGACCACTCGGAGGCTTCAACTGGTTCAGAATGCGGCCACGCAGGTTGTGATGGATGTATCCCGATACTCCCATATTACACCCCTCCTGCGTGAGCTTCATTGGTTGCTGGTTGCCCTCTGGGTGAGATTCAAGGTGCTGGTAATCACCTAAAAGGCCTACATGGCTTAGGACCAGGGTGTTTGCGGGAACATCTACTGCCAGCAACGACTTCCCAACCTCCCGTCCACTCCCACAGACAGGGCCTCCTTGGGGTGCCGTTGGGCAGACAGTGTCAGCTGGCAACCCATAGGGGTAGGGCCTTCTCTGTGGGAGCGCCCACCCTGTGGAATCAGTTGCCCCTGGAGCTTCGGATGGCTCCTGATCTTCGATCCTTCCATTGTGGCCTGAAGACATAGCTCTTCCAGCTTGCCAACCTGGACTGATGGGGGGGAGGAGCTTTTAGTGCTGGTCTGTTAGTTTTAATCAGTATATTGGGATCTTTGTTTAATAGTTTTTTAATGTTTGTACTGTATGTTTTTTATTGTTGTGAGCTGCCCTGAGGCCTTCGGGAGATAGGGCGGCATAGAAATCCCAATATTAAATTAAATTAAATTAAGTGTGGTGCCTGCAAGGGGACCTGGTCCTTGAGCTGGGGTCTCCCCAAACCAGAACATTCACTTCCTGAGATTCTTAGGAATCCATTTGCCTTCTTTCCATGAGCCTCACCTGCTGACTCTGATTCCGTTTCCAGTTAACTACGATTTTGAGAGCATTTTCACAAACATACATATCAACTTTCATATCCCTCATCTTTCTTCCAGTCCATCATTCATGTTCTTATATGAGACTCTACTGTTAGTCAAGTCCTAGTTTCTAAAAATTTAGATATTTTTCTACTGCTTTTTACTTGTGTGCTAATCATTAATATTGTTTCTGGAAACTTGATATTCCTCTTATTAAATTTTATTTTACTCAAGAAGATAAAATACAAGTTTTGGAAAATAAAACTATTACAAAGCCAAGACAAAACAAGACAAAACATTTTTTTTAAATTGTGCATTAAAAACAGACAAAAACATGCATATTATCCCCCCCCAGTTGAATACAATATTTATTTATTTATTTATTTATTTATTAATGAGACTTGTATGATCTCCAAGACACAAATAAAACAAGGAAACAATAAATAATTAAAAAAGAATTAAACTAACAAGCCCCATTAAGATACAATTACACAAATACACAATAAAACTATAATAAAAGTCATCCCCAAAGGGTCACAGCCCGCTTGGTTAAATAACCAGGTCTTCAATTCATTCATAAAGCTGATTCCAGAGGTCAGGGGCAATAGAATAGGCTACCGCCAACCGGCATTGGCACACCCAAGGAGTCCTGCCTATGTGATCGCAGTACTTGATGTCGGCAGGAGTCGCTCCCTTAAATATTGCGGACCCATGTCATGGATATAACAATAATAGTTTCTCCCCCTTGCAAAATAGGCTCACAATTATAAACTACACATCTATTTGCAACTGCTTGAGTTTTCATCTATCTGCTTTATATAAAAATATAGCTAACAGGCAATCCAACATTAAAATTACATTTCAAAACTTCAAAATTGTTTGCTATCTGGTATTGTATTTCACTCAAAGAAAATTTTCAGGGGCTTCTTATCTACCACAGACCACCACAATCATTATCACCAATCCATCCAGAATCTGTCCAGGGTTAAATATCTTCGTTTGATTCTTAATAATAATACATTTCCTTAAAATTGTAATTAGGATCTTTCCCAACAATTGCTTTCCATTCTGCAAAGTCTTGGACCTCTTGTAAATTGAAACATGACGCCTCTTAAGACTTGTTTTCCAGTTAAATGTGACAAGTCCATTTCCCCATCTCCTCAATCTTCTGGAAAGAATCCTTCTCATCCGTCATCCGTTCTGTCCACTGTGAGTCTTCAGGGTCCCTGGCCTCTCCAGCCATCTCCAAGCAGCCTGCCTTCCAACCAGACTCCTCCGTCAGGGGTGCCAGCAGCAAATTACGTTCCAGTCCATCCCACTATCCATCCATCCAATCCATCCCATTCAACAATTGTTGCTGGCTTCTGATCATCACCTTTAAGTTGATTTAAAGCCATTGTTATTTTATCCAACTTTTAAAATAAAGTTTCAAATAAACTTGCAAGCTTAAAAACTTTATATCCTTTTAATCAGGGGTCGCAAACCTTTTGGACCTCAGGGACCACCAAACTCATAATTTTAAATCCCAGGGACCACAAATATGAATTTTGACTGAGGTTGGCTTGTTGATGTTGGTGGGAGAGAGAGAGAGAGGTCTGATCTTATATCTCTCCCCCACACACACACACAAACACACAGGGGCAGGAGTGCGATTCAAATTTCTTAACAACTGGTTCTTGGGCATGACCTAATTTGTGGGTGTGGCTTGGTGGTTATGTGACTGGCTGGGCATGGCTTGTATGTAAATATTATAAATATTTATGTAAATATTGAATGTTTTACTAAAAAAGAAGGAACTTTTACCCAAAATCAGGCAAACCAAGCAAGGAGATTGAGTTGCTCACAGAATCATAGATCCACTTAGAGATCTGTGTTTCTGCCATCAGCTAACTGAATCTGTTACATAAAATTTGCTTGCAAAAATTAACTTGCAAGTAAATCAGAATTACTCAAACACAAATGCAAAGATTGCTTTTAGAGATCTGTGTTTCTGCCATCAGCTAACTGAATCTGTTACATAAAATTTGCTTGCAAGCAAACTCACAAAATTAACTCACAACACACCATGTATGTAAATATTGATTTTTATTTATTTAAAAAAGAGCAACTTTTACCCAAAAGCAAGGAGATTGAGTTGCTTGCAAGAGATTGTTTTTACATAAATTGCAAGCAAACTCACAAAATTACTTTAAAATATTGGCAGGCAAATTGAGTTGCTCACAGAATCACAGATTCACCCAGAGATCGATCTTTCTGCCATCAACTACCTGCACTGAATAATAGAAGCTTCAGTCCTAAGGAAGGTTCGGCTCTTCTTAAAAGCAGAGCCGAAGAGCTAAAGATTAGCTAGAAAGCAAGAAATGAAACAATTTCCTGCTTTTTACCTAATCTAAATCTCCCAGCACAGCAGAACAGCTGATGGTCAGGGGAAAAAAGGAAAAACAGCAACTTCGCAGGCAGGTTTGCTGGGTAAGGAGTGAGTGGGCAGGGAGGGTTCCCGTGGGCCATGTGGGCAGTGCAGCCTTGTGTTCCTGAGCAGCCTGGATTAATTGCTTTGGGGGTGCTCTGGGGTGACATTTCTCTGCGGACCACCAAAATTTTCTCAGAGACCACCAGTGGGCCATGGCCCATCAGTTGGCGACCACTGCTTTAAATCACTTCAAATGCCTCTGCCCACTCCCCTGAGGATACGGGACTCGGAGGCCCTGGGCTTAGGCTGGTGTATTTTAATGCCAGGTCCATGGTCAATAAGGCACCCCTCCTTGGTGAGTTAATCGAGGAGGAGGCCACGGACCTGGCTTGCATCACTGAGACCTGGTTGGGGCCGGAGGGTGGAGTCTCTCTGGTTGATTTATGCCCCCCAGGTTTTCAGATTTTACACCAGCCACGAGCTCAGGGGAGGGATATGGGGGTTGCTGTTGTTATTTGGGAGACCTTGATTCCAAGGGAGGAATAGATAGGCGGGTGTGAAGATAGGCGGGTGTGAAGCTCTCCTTTTGAGGTTGGGACCTGGTGGTCAGTTGGGCCTGTTGTTTATATACCTATCCCCCAACTATGTGGCAACGGCCTTGCCTGGGCTGCTCGATGCCCTCTCAGGAGTGGTGGTGGGGTTCCTGAGCCTTTTGGTTTTGGGTGACTTCAACCTGCCCTCTCTGGGGGGGGTGGCATCGGGATTGGCCCAGGAGTTCATGGCCTCCATGGTGGCTATGGGCCTGACCCAAATAATACAGGCCCCCACACATGAGGGGGGCAACACACTCGACCTTGTTTTTGTCTCGGAACAATGGCATAGTGATCTGGGGGTGGGCACCGTGAATGTAAAACCTGTAGCATGGTCAGACCACTATCTCCTGTGGCTGGTCTTCCAACAAGCGGCCTCACACCATTGGGATGAGGAGCCACTGCGATGGTTCCACCCCAGACGTCTGATGGACCCTGAAAGGTTCCAGAAGGAACTGGGTCTTTGCCTGCCTCCCTTATCCACAGCTCGGCCGAGGTACTGGCGGCTACCTGGCAACAGGCTGCTGCTGATGCCCTCAACCGAGTTGTCCCCTTGCATCCCCTCACTCACCGCAGATCCCAGATGGCTCCTTGGTTCATGGAGGAGCTTAAGGAGATGAAGCGGTGTAGGAGGGGTTTAGAGAACAGGTGGAGGTTGACCCACTCCAAATCTGACTGAGCCCACTTAAGATCCTATATTAGGACTTATCTGGTAGCTGTGGGAGTGGTGAAGAGGTCATACCTCTCCGCTCTCATAGCGTCCACAGATGACCACCCAGCTGCCCTGCTTAGGATCACCCGCTCCCTCTTACATCGGTTGGTGGGGTTGGATCCTATGCAGGGTAGGGCTGAGGAATTTGGTCAGTATCTGTTGGATAAGATCGCTCAGATTCGGGAAGGGTTGGACTCTAATTTGCAGTTGTCTGAGGAGGGGGTGCAAGAAGTCCAGCCAATATCATCTGGGCTGAGTTTGATCCTGTTTCTGAGGATGAAGTGGAAAGGATTATGCGACGTCTGAGTTCCACCATGTGTTTGTTGGACCCGTGCCCTTCCTGGATGGTGTATGCCTCCAGGGAGGTCACGTGCGGCTGGCTCCGGGCAGTGGCCAACGCTTCACTAAGGAAGGGCTCTTTCCCCGCCCTTCCTTCCTTAGGAAGTGGTGAAACCCCTCCTGAAGAAGCCTGCCCTGGACTTCCGGTGGCAAGGCTGCTGTCGTGGATGGTCTTTTTAGACCGCCAGCCCCATTGATCTGTAAAACCATGAAAACAGCATCAATCAGCTGTTTAGTGGTTCAGAAACTTTCCCCTGAAGCAAAGAGGGGGAAGTGAGCAATCGGACGGAGGTAGAGCTCCCCTTGAGCCCCAGATTTTCAACCTGGGGTCCGAAGGGTGTGGAGTCTGGTTAACTCTGGATCCAGGATTCTTC
The DNA here is from genome assembly GCA_009733165.1 of Naja naja. Classification (NCBI taxonomy): domain Eukaryota; kingdom Metazoa; phylum Chordata; class Lepidosauria; order Squamata; family Elapidae; genus Naja; species Naja naja. The sequence goes on from SOZL01001387.1 coordinate 65,237, forward strand.
TGCGCTATTGCAGAACTAGGCACTGCAACCATCCCTGTGAGCAAGGATTAACATCTGAAGGCTTTTAAAAGCAGGCAGAGCGAAAGCAGGAGCAACTGAAATTGCAAGTATTGGACTTTAACTCGGGAACATTAGTGAAAGTCTTGAAAAGACTATTGTAATGCAGAGTTAAAATGGCGCCTGAATGAGTTTCAAGGGGAGGAGAAAGTAAAAAGTGAAAGTGGATCGTTAAAGACTGAGGACATTGTTTAAATTTATATAGTATCGGGACTTAAGGAGATTAACTGGATCTAAATACATTATAAAGGATTGGTTTTATTGAATAAACAATGGCTGCTAAATCACTAAAAACTCCTACCTCTTCTCCTAAACCCTTACCAGCACAGCAGCCTACATTACAAAGTTTGCTTCTGGCTGCCCCACAAATCTTAACATTAGTAGAGTTACAAGAGGCTCTAATGGTGGCTTTGAAATCACAAACTAAAGAAATAGAGGTTAAATTGGAGACTAATATCAAACAAATGAATAAAAAGGTGGAGGCAATGGGTGAGCAAATATCTAGAGGATTGAAAGAGGAGATGGAACAAATTAGAGAGACTATCAATATTAAAAATAAAGAAATAAGAGAGGACATTCTATTTGCATTCCAGCGGGTGGCCAAACATATGGTAAGGTTGAATGAAATGGTGGAAGAGATTAATCAAAGTAATTTGAAGCTGGAAGAAGAAATGAATGAGGTTCAAAATAAGATGGGAAAAATTGAAGAAGTTTTGCTGACACAATACAGAGATATGGAGTTTGCTTTGAGAGTAAGAGGCTTGAAAGAGAATCAGCAAGAAAATTTGAAAGAGATTTTGCAAAGGCCTTTGAAACAATATTGGACTGGCAAGTTGATGATTTTATAGAGGAAATAGACAAAATATTTCGTGTGAACTCCTGGCTGGCAAGGCAGAAAAAACTGCCAAGAGATGTGGTGATTTACTTTATAAAGAGGGGGATTCGAAATGATATCATACAAGCTTTTTACAACAACAGATTTAAGGTGGAAAATCAGGAGGTGTTAATACTGAAAGAAATTCCACCTAAGATCGTAAGAGGTAGAAGGGAGTTTGCTTTTTTGACAGAGGAGCTAAAAAAATGTCAGATTCCATTTAGGTGGGAAATACCGGTTGGTTTGGTGGTGAACTATTTGGGTTCGAGATACCGTTTGACAACAGTTTTGAAGGCGAGAGATTTTTATATCAATGTGCTGAAAGCAGGATTTCTACCATCCCCGGAAGGTAAAAAAAGAAATGGGGAAGAAGGAAGTCAGAAGCAAATAGCCATTGGAGTGATACCGCCAGCAGAAAAAGAAATACAGCAACTATTGGATTTCGAGCAGCCATCGGTAACAACAGCGGAAGTGAGGGAACAAAGAGTGACCAGAGCTACAACCAGACGTAAACAGGAAGAGCCGTAAGAGCGACAGCACAAAGTTCAAGAGGCTGAGGTGTCTGAAGCAGTGGGATGAGCAAGGCCAAAGAGGCAGTCCGATCTGGATTTCCAAGAGATGCTTCAAAAGCTTCAAGTTACCAAACATGGGAATTAAGTTTTAACTTGGAATGTCAATGGTCTGAACTCACCACAAAAGAGAAGGAAAATATTTCATTACCTGAAGCAACATAAAAATGACGTTATTTGTTTACAAGAGACACATATTAGAGCTAAAGACCAGAAATATATGATAAATTCCAGATTGGGAAAACACTTTATTGCATCTGCTCCAGAGAAGAAAAATGGGGTAGTGATATATTTAAAGAAGGATTTAATTGCTAAATTGATTGAAGCTGACATACAAGGAAGATATATCATAACTGAACTTTTAATAGAGGGGGAAAAGATGTTACTAATTGGAGTATATGCACCAAATCAGCAACAAGAAATTTTTTTATAAATCTCTGCATAATAAAATTATTCAATGGGACTATAAATCTTACATCCTAATGGGAGATTGGAATGGAGTTTTGGAACCACAAAAGGATAAAAAAGGACCCAATCAAGGTACCCAAAGTCGTGTTAGACTACCCAAATCTTTTTTTGAGATGAAAGATGACCTGGAGCTGAGAGATATTTGGAGAGAACGAAACGCTGAAGAAAAGATTTTACTTTTTTCCAATAGACATAAATCCTTTTCTAGGATTGATTTTATACTAATTACCAATGATTTTATTTCCAGGGTAAAGAAGATCAAGATCTTTCCAAGAACCTTATCGGATCATAGTCGGTGTGGATGGAGTTGGTCCAGGAGAAAGCGGGGAGGAGATCTTGGAGATTAAATGAAAACTTGTTCGATATGAAGAAAATGTAAAAGAATGTAAAAACAAATGAAGGAATTTTTGTTATGAACATGCATAAAGGTTCTCCAATGGAAATAGTGTGGGATGCGAGTAAAGCTTATATGAGAGGAGTTTTAATATATTTAAATAATAAATATAGATGCAGAAAAGAACAAAAAGAAAGGAGTTAGAGGTGGAGATAGGGAAAAAGAAAAGGAACTTATATGAACCCAAATGATAGAAAGATGAAGGAAGCAATAAAGCTACTTAAAGGGCAGTTTAATATGTTGATGGCAGACCAGGTGGCAACTAAACTACAGTATGCCAAACACAACACCTTTTATAATGCTAATAAACCAGGTAGATGGCTAGCCTACCTGCTAAGGAAAAAACAAAAATTGCATACTATAGAGAAAATAGAATATAAAGGAAAAGAGGTATATCAGCAAGATATTATTAAAAAGGCTTTCTCAGAATTTTATTCCAAATTATATGCCAGTGATACAATTCAGGGGTCGGATATAGATAGATATTTACAGGGGATGAATGCTCCTTTACTGACACAGGAACAAAGGGAAGGACTGAACCAATTAGTAACATCTGAGGAAATTATCTCAGCAATTAAGCAATTAAAAGTTGGTAAGGCTCCAGGGACAGATGGCTTGACAGCTATCTATTATAAGACTTTGCAGCTCGAAATGGTAGAACCTTTGAAGGAGGTATTTAGAATAATTCAGACAGGAGGAGAGATGCCTCCATCATGGAGGACAGCCTTCAGAACACTGATTCCAAAGGAAGATCAAGACCTTAGTCAACCAAAGAACTATAGGCCAATATCTCTGTTGAATACAGATTATAAGATATTTGCAAAGATATTAGCGAACAGATTAATGCAGGTTATGCAACAGATAATCCACAATGATCAGTCAGGATTTATAATGGGAAGGCAAATGAAAAACAATGTAAGACAGATAGTTAACTTATTGGAATATTTGAAAGAAATAACCAAGTCCCTGCAGCGCTGATTTTTTTGGATGCAGAGAAAGCATTTGATCAACTGAATTGGCAGTTTTTGTTTAAAGTGATGGAAAAGATGGAATTTGGGAATTTTTTTACAACCTATTAGAGCAATATATAAGAAGCAAACAGCTCAGATTATTGTTAATGGTAGTCTAACAGAAGTGTGCAAAATAGAAAAAGGAACACGACAGGGATGTCCCCTGTCACCATTATTGTTTATTCTAACATTGGAAATATTGTTGATTAAAGTACGGGAATCGAAGAGAATAAAGGGGATTAAAATAAGACATCATGATTACAGACTAAGAGCATTCGCAGATGACTTGGTTATTACATTAAGTCAACCAAATCAATCAGTGATAGAACTAATGGAGATAATCACACAGTATGGACAAGGGTCTGGATTTAAGATAAATAAGCATAAAACGAAAATAATAACAAAAAATATGACTATAAAGTAAAAGGAGGTCTTAGAAAAAGTAATGGGATTTGAAATAGCTAAGAAGGTTAAATATTTAGGAATACATATCACAGCTTCAAATATGAAATTATATAAAAATAATTATGAATCACTATGGCAAAAATTCAAAAAGAAATGGAAAGTTGGAAAAAGCTACAGTTATCTTTGCTGGGAAGAATTGCAGCAGTTAAAATGAATGTTTTGCCAAAGTTTCTTTTTTTGTTCCAAATGATGCCAATACTCAAGAAAGACACAAATTTGAATGAGTGGCAGAAAGGTATTAATAAGTATTTGGGCAGGGAAAAGACCAAGGGTTAAGCTTAAGATAATGCAAGATGTACAGGAAAGAGGAGGCCTTAAAATGCCCAATTTGAGATTATACTACGACGCAGCTGTGTTATCAACGATCAGTGATTGGTTTAACATGACAGAAGAAAGAATATTGAATATAGAGGGATATGATTTATTATATGGATGGCATGCATATTTATTGTATGATAAAAAGGTGGACAATGCTTTTAAGACTCATTTATATTAAGGAATGCTCTGTTGCGTGTCTGGAAAAATATCAGTATAAATTAAATTATAAAATACCAATATGGGCAACACCCAGACATGCAATAGAAAATATAAATGTGGAACAGAAGCAAGATGTAATTACCTATAAAGAACTTTTAGTAATGGAAGGGGGTATACTGCGACTAAAATCTATTAATTTATTAAAAGAGGAACAGATAGTTCAGACATGGTTCCAGTACAGACAATTACAAGCAGGTGGAAAGAAGATCAGAAAATTGGTATTATGAGAACCGATGAAAATTTAGTAAAGCAAATTAAGGATCAAGGTCAAGCACATATTAAAAGGTTATACAATGCATTGATTGAATTTGACTCAGAAACAGAATTAGTTAAAGACTGTATGATAAAATGGGCACAGAAATATTCAGGAGCCAATAACAATGGATATGTGGGAAAAAATTGGGTGAGAAATGTGAAATTTACTCAAGCACAAAATTTAAGAGAGAATTTTTATAAAATGGTTTATAGATGGCATTTAGATCCTAAAAAATTAGCATATATGTACCCGAATCAAAACCTAAATGCTGGAGATGCGGTAGTGATGATGCAACATATTTTCATATGTGGTGGACATGCAAAAAAGTTAAGGCTTTTTGGATAAAAATATGGTGGACTACCCAGAAGATTTTTAAGAAAAGATAAGTTTTAAGCCGCAGCTGTTTTTGTTGGGTATTATTACAGATTGTACTGTTTTGGAAACTAAATTAATGTTACACTTAATAACAGCAGCAAGATTGTTAGTGTGCAACACTGGAAGAAAGAAGACGTACTTACTATAGAAGATTGGATATTAAAAGTATGGAATTTAGTAGAAATGGCAAAGATATCAGCTTACCTGAAATGATCAATCACAAGAAAGATACATTCGGGAATGGAGAAAATGGATCGATTATATCCAAAATAGATATGGGACTAAAAGTTTCAAATAGCCTATGAATGAAGATTAGAAGCTAAGAAGATATGTTATTATTATTATTATTTTAGTCTGTATTAAGGGAGTTAAAGTGCAGAAGGGGGTATAAGTGTTTATAGTTTGTTAGCGTATGTTTGAATAAGATTGTCAGATACAACACCTGTATTTTACTCTGGGAAGTCCAAGGGTGGGTGGGAGGGGGGCTTATTGTTTAAAAAAATGTCCTTTTGTAAAACTTTTCAATGAAAAAAAAGAAAATTGGTATCATGAGAACTGATGAAAACTTAGTAAAGCAAATTAAGGGTCAAGGCCAATCACATATTAACAGTTATATAATGCAATTGATCGAAATTGACTCAAA